>APFE031107468.1:35614-110952 GCA_000404065.3 Pinus taeda
GTGCCCCTATTGTCCCCATATTGTTATTATTGTGCCCCATAGAATCCCTCTATTGTTATTTTTGTGGCTTTATATTATTATTGTTTGGTCGGCTGGGTTATATTGTGACTCCTTAGACTCCTATATATAGAAAGGAGGTTTTGTCATTTGAATCATCAAAGAATCATTCATTTGTGTAATGTAAAGGAGGTTGCCCCCTCGAAGAGGTTGAATTCTAAGGCGTTGATCTATCTTTTCTATCTTTTTGTGAGCTGGTTTCATAACATCCGGTCAATACGTCTTGACCTATGGTGTATCCTCATCATAATCCTGGTCAATATTCCTGACACATGGTACAACTTTAGCATAAACTAGTCAACCATGATTCTGGTTGACATCTCTGACCCATGGTATACTGAGTATTCCTAGTTCACCATCATCCTAGTCAATCTCTTTGACTCGTGGTGAAACCCTAATGACAAACTCAATTCATTTGAGTAATCTGGTCCCAGATCCAAAAGCCTCATTATTGGCCATGATGCTAAAGGAGCTCACTCAACCTATTTGGAGAGTAATTTGAGCTCGATGTTGAAAGGCACCCTCTCAACTTAGTGATTTTGGGCCTCTAGGATCATTCTTCCTAATTCTAGTCTACATACATGACACAAGAAGAATGATTGTCCTCTACTAGATCATTCTCCCTAATTCTAGTCATACTTGGCACAAGGAGAATGCTTGTCTTTGATGTTATCACTTCCGCACTTCCTCTCACCAAGGGATGCATTCTCAACAAGTCCAAGCTTGTCCCTCAAGTATACAAACTTCACTTTCAATAGAGGCTTCATAGGAATATCAGTTATGTTCTCATTAATAGAGATGCCCTAGAGTTTCACGGCTCCTTTCAACACCATGTCAAAAATGAAGTGGTACTTAGTATTGATGTGATTCTACTGGTCATGAAAAAATGGATTTTCCATAAGCTTCACACAACTTTGATTATCATAATATATCATGGTTGGTTCTAGTACTTGATCAAATAGTCCTACAAATAAATTCCAAAGACACACTTCTTCACAAAGCACTAAATTGGCTGCAATACACTGTCCCAATAGTACTAAGTGCAACATATGTCTACTTCCTACTCATCCATGAAATCACAGTGGAACCCAAATTGAAGCAACCTCTAGATGTACTCTTTATGTCTTCTGGACTCTCTACCCAATATGAATCTGCATATCCCCACATTTGTATATCACCATTTGAGACATTCAAACCATAATCAACTGTACCACACAATACCTCAATACATGCTTTGTTCCAATCTAATGATCATGTCTTGGTTCCACCTGGAACTAGCTTAAAGTATTCACTACAAAGCAAATGTCCAACCTCATATTAACCAAATATATAAATGATTTAATCAAAATCAAATGTCTGGCATGTTATTAACCAAATACCTCAATGATCCAGTTAGCTTCCAATACATGGATGGATCTACCAAATCTGACTTAGAGTCTCTTAGCTCCCTCAGAGTAGTCACCATGGGAGTTGCCATGGATTTATAGTCCAACATTCCAAAATTTTATAGATTCCTGATAATATATTTTCCTTGACCAAGGAATATTTCAAAGTATTTTGTCATACTTCTAGCCCCCAATAATAGTTCATAAACCCAATATCCTTCATATCGAATCCAAAGGCTAACTCCCTCTTACACTGAATAATGAGATGCTCTACAGTAGTCAGAAATAAGTCATCAACATAAAATAATAAAATCATGGGTTCATTCTTTTCAACCTTGATATATAAGTTTGGATCAACATCACTTTTGGAGAAACCAAGTCTTGTTAGATAGCCACCAATTCAAGAATACTAGGCTCTAGGTGCTTGCTTAAGTCCATACAAGGATTTCTTCAATCTACAAACACGGGACTATTTTCCACGAACATCAAAAGATTGAGGTAGTTCTATGTACACTTCTTCCTCAATCACACCATCAAGGAAAGTAGTCTTTAGTTCCAACCCATAGAAGACACAATATGAATAATAGATCTAATAATAGTGTACCTGACAATTGGGCAAAAGCATCATTGTAATCTTCTTCCTCTTTCTTGGAGAATCCTCTAGCCACAAATCTTGTCTTGTACTTGTCAACACTGCCATCCACTGCATGCTAAATATTGTACACCCATTTGGAGGTCACAACTAATTTCCCTTCAGGTCTAGGCACAATAACCCATACATCATTCTTCATAATAGATTTGTATTCTTCCAACATTGCATCCTTCCAAACTTGCTAGCTAGTTTCCTCCTCATAGTTTGAAGGTTTGGAATCAATGAGATTATTCATCAATGCTGCATATCTAGAATGCCTTTTTGGTCTCTTGCTTTCCCTGAAGGTGCCACGTGGTGCTGCATGTCCTTCTATTTCCTACAAGGTAGATATTAACCAAGTTGGTCTCTTTCTAATTTTAGGAACAACAACTGGATCCATTAGTTCACTAGGCCCTTCTGGCTCTTCTTGATGATCTACATGATGTTTTGAAGGATTGGATGGACCTAAACCCTCTTCCTTAGGAGCTTCATGTTCTTCATCAATGTCCATGGGCACTTATTTAGACTTCCAGTAGGCAACATGCTCATCAAAGGTAACGTCCCTACTGACTTCAACCTGCCACTGTCCTGAAACATAGATTATATAGGTCTTTGATGACTCATTGTATCCAACAAATATTCCTTTCTTTCCTAAAGGTTTTAGTTTCTTTATCTTATCTTTGGCCACATGAATGTAAGTTGTACAACCAAAGATTCTCAAATGTCCAACCTTTGGTTTATGTCCGGTGAATGCTTCTTTAGGAGCCTTATCTTCCAAGATTCGATGAGGACTTCTATTTTGAATATAGACTGTTATCATGGGTGCTTCTTTCCATAAGAACATGGGCAAGTCTTTATCATGCATCATTGCCTTAATATATTCTTCAATGGACCTTCTCTTTCTTTCAACAACTCCATAATTTTATGGATTGTAAGGGACTATCAACTCTCTCTTAATCCCAACTTCTTTAAAAAAGGAAATGGATTCCTTGGAAGTGTATTATCCTCCATTATTTGATCTCAAAATCTTGATTTTCTTTCTTGTCAAGTTTTCAACTTCAACGTTGAATTCTTGAACTTGTTGAAGACTTCATCCTTGGTTTTCATGAAGTAAATAGACATCTTGTGAGAGAATTCATCAATAAAAGTTACATAGTACAAAGAACCTCCAAGATATTTCATTTCCATTGGACCACATACATCATAATGGACTAGGTCCAAGATTTCCTTGGACCTACTTTCATTGCTTGGAAAAGGCTTCTCGACATTCTCCCTAAGTGCACAACCTTTACATGCCCCTTCACACTCCATCTGTAATTTTGGAATACCTGAAACCATTTGATTTAAAGCTGGAAATGCTTTGTAATGAAGGTGAGCATATCTTCTATGCCATAGTTCACATGGATTTATGTGATTATGTCATTATGAACTAATTCTTAAGCGGGTTGTTTCAAGTGTCTACACAACCTTCCTTCATGAACTCCAATTACTATAGCTGAGCCTATACTGGATCCCTTTGTCCATACAATGAATTTAACATCAACAAATGCTACTCTATCTCCTTTATCTTCTAAATATTAAATATAAAGCAAATTATTTTTCAAATGTAGTACATATAATATGTTGCTAAGATGAACATTTTCACTTGATTTCAGCTCCATGGATGTTTTCCAATGCCTTTGAATTCATAACTATCATTATCTCGAAGCTCTACCTTTTGAGATAATCTCCTTTCCATTAAACTAGTTATATTGCCACGATCTCCTGTCATGTGTCTTGATGCACCATTATCTACTAGCCGCAAATCATCCTATTTGCAACAAAACATGTAAGAGTAGAAAAATAGAAGAAATATCTTCACCTGAATCTTGATTCTTGGGTTTCTTTGGATGTTCATCAAATGTCTACCATGGTAGCATGCTACTTTCCCTTTCTCTTTCTATAATTGGATCCTTCAGGACATTGGGTTTTAAATTGATCATATTTGTGAAAATGATAGCATTGAATCTTTGACATATCTTTCTTTCCTTGAGGAGTAGCTCTTCTATCTTCATTTCTTCTCTAGAAACCAAACTTCTTTCTTCCTCCAACCATTTTGGAACATGTTGTAACATGTTAGGTCCCTATAATACTAGTATATTCCCCTTATTGTTATTGTTAGTGTAGCCCCTATTGTTATTGTTGTGCCAATGTATCCCCCATGTTGTTATTGTTGTGCCCCATAGAAGCCCACTATTGTTATTGTTGTGCCCTTACATTATTATTGATATGTAGGCTCTGATTATATTGTGACCCCTTAGACCCCTATATATACAAAGGAGGTCTTATCATTTGTATCATCCAAGAAATTTTCATTTATGTAATGTAAAGGAGGTTTCCCCCTTGTTGACGGTGTTGGACTTGCCAACATGTGAGGGGATCTCCCTAGTAATAAGTCCCAGTAGTGGGTCGTACGGTAATGCCTTGACCAAGATTTTTCACAGAGGCAAGTAAGATGTCTCTGTTAGTAGCAAGGGTGTGACAGCTGTAGCAAGGCAAGGAAGGTGCATGAGAGGTTCAAACACACGGGGGTTGAGATGAGTGCACCCCTTGGAAACCTGTGATATCACGGAGTTAAGAAGAGAACACACAAGAAAATATGCATCACAACATGGAAGGCAAGTTAGCTAGCAATCCAAAGTGATGGTTAAACCAACAATACGTTTCAGAAAGATTCATACATACATACACAAAAAAGTCCATACATGCATGCGTAAACAAACAAATACATATATCATTTAGAGTAAACCAGATAGCATTAAATACAATACTACATATGCATGAAACGTGTTGGCTCTGTTATATTAATAAGTGTAAGTTCCAGTCATACAATACATCCATGTCTAACCACTAGTTCCGACAGCGGAACGTTACAACTACAACCGCCTGCTCCTCCAAAGAGATATACTAGCTCTGCGCAGTGGAGAAGCCAAGGCTCATTACAATACTGTCCAAGCTTTCTCTAAGATAGTCCTATCGGAAGCTTGGCTAACCAAAAGCATTTACAATGAGTTATGAGGTTCTATTTATAGCAAAGGGTGGGGTGACCCTTGACATTCCCCTTTGTGAGAGTTCATCTAGCCTCATGACTCTTCATCTACTCTATGAACGTTACATCCAACTATCGACACTTGAACTTCCACTTGAAAAGACTCTTGCTTGATGAATTTGAACATTTTAATCTCTCTGCTGATCATTTTATGAAAATATAATAAGAAGAATTATTTGAAAGGGTTTTCCCCCTTGTGGGGTTTTTCGCTGGTCTTTGACCAATATTGGTGTCTCTTGTTATTCCTCTTGATTGTCTGCTACTGTACATTGCATTTACTATTCTATCTATAATTGTTATTGATTACTATAATATTGATTTGATTGCTAATTGAAGTTAAGAATTGGGCTAAAGTGACTGTAACAATCATAGAACAATTGAAAATCAACAGGAAATTGACCAACAACAAATTTCACTATAGAGCTCATGAAAATTTGTTCTCATTTTATAAATATTTATATTATTCTTAGCATTATTCAAGACAAAGATATATTTTTTATTTTCGAAATTGGGGTTTATCACCTCCTTATAATATATTATTTTCCTTTTATCTCTAACTCTTTATCACCCCAAAATATCTCCTTAAATTGTGATGTAATAATATTTTAAATATTATATTTATTCTACAAAATTAACACCTTATCCTCCGTTGGTCTAGCCAAGACTGGGCATCCTTATGCCATCCCTACTTGATTCAATGATAGGGTTTTGGCTAGAGTCATACGAAATTTTAGGAAACATATTAGCTTCTATGTAGTTAAAATTATTCTTATGCATAAGATACCTAGTCATAGTCGTTCTTTCATGAGGGAGGAAGGTTTGCTTCAATCAAGAGGATAAGATAGGGAGTATTCCCTTTAATCTTGAGATTGTAGATTATAAATTGCATTTGGATTTTTTTATCTTCTTCCATGAACTCTCTAGAGATATTACAACCCTCAACCTCACATCCACATAAAATAATAGGAGTGACAAGTGTCTCAAAAAGGATTTTTTGTTAATCCCATGTACAATTATTTGTTGACTTACACTTATTTTCAAGTCCATAATAAGCTTTCCATCCTCCATTTATGCTTTTCTCAATGCTATAATTCTAGTTGATATTGTGATGTATATGCATTCCGAGATATGTTTATGAAGGAACTTTTTGCAAGTTGTTATTGTCATATACTGAAGCAGTATATGTTATATCTTTGTATTTAATTATCATGATTTTAGTTATGTTATTAATAATATTCACACACATCTTGGAGCAGAAAACTTGGAGGATTCTTAGTTTCTTTCCAAGATCATAATGAATCCTTGCAAAAATAACAATATCATTATAAAAAAGGAGAAGAGTTATGACTATACTAGTGAGCATGGGACCAAGACAATCTACATCTGGAAAACACTCTTCTAGCTCATTAGTGTATATGCCAAAAATGGCGGGGGATAAGTGAAACCCTTGGTTGAATCCAATATTGCATTTCATTTCTATTGACCAGCCCCTGGTGCACCTAAACATGACAATAAACTTTCTCCCTACCATAACTCTCAACTTGAAAAATACCATTACCTCTTCCATAGTTTTGTCTTATGAATAGTGTGTAAAGCATTTCTAAATTCAACGAAACAATAAAGACGTCAATTTTATTATTGTGGCATTCCTTTGCAATGATCTTGAAAGTGATAAGGTGATCCATAATTGAAAGATATCTCTTAATCCTAGCTTGGCCTTTAGATCCTTTACCATGGCTTTCTAGCCATAAGATGATATTCTTTTCCAAAATAATTTCATACATATTGGATAAAATATAGCTAACCATAACATTACTATAATTAGAGGGAATGCTTATATCCCAAATTTTAAGAATAGGCACAATGAGGCTCTACATCCCAATTTTAGGAAATCCTTGTTTCCCTTACAAATTCATGATCTTGTGTTTGTGAGGAAAAAATATGGACCCTCCCATTTTAAATCATTATCTTGGTAATGATCCATAAATTTCCGTGTATATTCCACTGGACAGTTCGTCAAGATAGATCTGATACTATTATATTAAAAATCTAAATTCTACACTATTACAGTTTTATTAAATTTGTAGATCTGTAAATTTTACTGTAATTAATGCATGCATGCAAAAGGAAATTATGCAAAAAATAAAGAATGAAAAGATAAAATCACACACACACACACACACACACACACACACACAAGATATGCTCTGGGAAACCCTTTCAGTAGCAAACCCAGCCAGAAGGTGAGGTCATTTCACTCTCTTTCTTTGTTTGGAAATATGGCTCCAGGTACAAAGAAGTATGGCCTATGGGGCGTGGTATGCTACAATGAAAAAATCCTCAATGTGTTCTCTACCTCTTATTTCTCTTAGTTATTTTTGCTCAACAATGAAACAATTGCACTCGAAAGAATGGAATTCCTCTTCCTCCAATGGCCCAGTTATAATACAACCTCATAGCCTACTAGTGGTTAAGTTTGACTACATCAACCCTTAACCAAAGTTACAATATAGAATCTTCTAGAGTCTTTTACATCACAATCATGTGTTTATCTCCTTTTCCATGTATAATGGGGGCTAACACGACATCCTCTTGAACCCTGTTGGTGAAAACAACAAGGTCAACTTTTGAGTGGTAGAACTTTCGAATACAGACTCTGATTGATGCTTCTTGCACCGTTGGAAAGATATTTGTGTATACAATAGCATGAAAAGGTGTGATACTAAAGTGGAAAAGTTTTACCCCCCAAAAAATGTCGTTTAATGTTTCAAAATGCTCCTGAAAGGTTTTAGACTTTGTTTTGCCAAACTGGGTCCACATTTTCCACTCCAAATGCATCGAGATGGATGAAAAACAATATAATGATCCAATCCAGATAAGGTAACCTTCAAGATTCTTATCTTTCAGATTCAAAATGGTGTCCATGGCATTAGAGGCTTCATAAAAGATTTTAAGGTAGAAATTCCATTTCTTCAAGGGAATTAGATTATTTTCCTTAGTTTTATGATTTTTTTGCTCCAAAAATTCCGAAGCTCAGATGCAACAATGAGTCTTTCTTTCTATTTATACATTACATTCTCTTCATTTTAATATTTGTCTTATTAATCTTTAAAGAGAATTGTAGTTAAATTTCAAATAATTTTATAATCACTATCATACTTAACTATTAAGGGGGTTTTCGCAGTGCATTATATTAGATATCATCTTTTGGGATTCAACTGCGTTAAGTAAGTCATTCATGTATGACCATTTCCATGAGAGTTAGTTGTAACTAACTAATTTCTCATGACTTTTGAATAGTCCACTTAGCACTCATTGCATCGGGTGACGCACACAGGGGTGAAGAAGTGGGATTGAAACTAGTGAAATGAATCACATAGCGTCAATCATCACTTCCGGGGCTTGCACCTGGGAACCAGGATTTCCCAAGAGGTCACCCATCCCAGATCACCTCTGGCTCAAGCACGCTTAACTATGGAGTTTTCCCCACAATCAAGCCCACTTAGCTTGCTACCCCATTTGAAAAACCTTAGCAAGTATTGTGCCTCATGAACCATTCAAGTAGAGTTCCCTTCACTCTTTTGAATTTAAGTATTAATGGGGTTTTCACAATGCTTTATATATGAACTGTGAAAACCCCCTTAACGCTATCATACTTTTATTTGTTAATTAGCTATCTTTCATTAGATCACAACTTAAGCATACAAAACATATCAAATAATAGTATTATTGTGATGGCCTACCACAAAGGAAACAAGATCAATGAAAATAAAGCTAATGCAATGTTCTTATGTCTATCAAAATTAACCAAAATAAACCTACTTCTTGTGTATCACTATTCCAAGACAAATGTCTTGTAGAGTTATCAGAAAACTTGAAACAATCAACTAAGTGTATCTATTGTGAAACATATGAGAAAGTAAAATAAAGTTCTCTAAACATAAACATGAAATAAAAGAGACCTGGACATGCATAGTCCTTAGAGGAAGTGGGAGGGGTGGGATCCTATGTTCTTGGCATTGTTGGGGAGTGTCTCCCATATTGAAGATTCATTTCAATGTGTGTTAGTTGATCATCCAAGTTGACCAGATAAAAGCATTGATTTTTTTTTTAATCTGATGGATTTCATTAAGGAAAGATATGATTCCATTACAATCATCCTATTTTTATTTAATGATGTGTCCTACCATTATTTTCGTTTCCAATTTAGAGCGATGGAGTGGAAATACTAGTTCCTACGACCTTTAGTATGGTAAGGATCCTGGACCCAATAATTTTTTTTTCCTTGAATTTCTAATTTAGAATGGGAATTTTGGTCATTTGTAGCCTAGACTTCAAGTTAGCAAGTTCCATCCTAGATTTGAGGAGTGGTGACTAGGAGGTAAATTTCGATTATAGGTTGGCCTTGGGTGATTTGTAAATGAAAAAAATTACCATCCTCTGACACTTTGCAAGCTTGATAACTTGGGTCTTTAAATGTAAAATTAGTTTCACAACCTCTTCAAAGATGAGTGGTTAAGTTTACACATAAAATTAAAAGTGAAACAAATTCATACGCAACTCAAGATGATAATCATGCAAAGAGAATCAAGCAAGTGATAATGAAGTTCACCCCTCCTAGGCTACGTCTCCAGGCCATGCTCCAGCAGTTAGGTCGCTTAATTGATTTCAGTAGCAAATGAGCACATTACGAATTGTTGACTCTGGAGTGGCATCATTTCTCCTACAAAGAAAACATTTTTCTACAAAGAATTCTCACTAAAAAAGATGACTCCCTACAACAAGTCATGATTATGTCAAAAAAGCAACGACTCTCTCATAATAGGTCCTTGTACTCCACTTGAAATAAAAAAGCATAAACATACAACTACTTTACAATGAAGTGTTGAAAATGGTTTTTCTCATAATAAAATTGAGAAAAAACTGAAAATAATTGCTCTACTGAAGTAACAACCACTGCAGATGTAACTGAAAGGATGGAAAATCTCTAACTATGCTCTTTCCATGCTCAAATATGCTTTCATCTGACCTCAAAAATCTTTGTCTTTAGCACTAAAGGAGTTGAATCTACAAAAGCTCATCATATATTGCTCAAATAAAAAATCTGAGGCTGCCATTGAGTTCAGGATATTAAAAAAAACCCCTATCTAGGCTCTTCTTGAGCTCAAAAAGGTTAAAAATTGAGCAAGATATGTTTCTTGGAACCAAGCTCTGCTATATGTCATGCAAATTGGCAAAACCTGCTACTTGGGCAATGTTTTCCTTACACAGTTCGTTGAGCGACAGTTTCGCTTGGGACCGACAAGATTCTCGTCGCAAAAGGGGAAATTGTCGCCTCATTAAAATGCGGCATAAGGCCTTAGTGCCAAAACTTTAGCCCCGAAGGGAGGTCATGTGGGTACATATGGCCGGGGGTCAGGGCTAATGGCCCGTGCCTGCCGGCTAAGCCACCGCTCCGTCAGTTATTGGTCATGTGGCATTCACATGGCCGAGGGCTAGGGCTAACCGCCTGCCCCCACCCGCTTAGTCCTTACCTGTCGTCAATAAAACTGGGGGCTAGGGCTTATCTTTTTGCATCCTCAGTTGTGGCTCCTCTGCTTGGTCACGTGGGGTCCCATAAGCCCAGGGCCAGAGCTAATGGCTTAACCCAACTCCCCTTCACGTGTGTCGGTGGTCACATTCACTACATGTAGCTTAGCGCTGGGGCCAAGTCCCCGCTCTCTCCACCGATAGCACCTCCACCTTCTACCATCCGGTGTTGTGGTGTGAAATGTGACAAGGGCTGGGGTCATGTGCCCCAACCCTCTACCCAAACCACTTGTCATATGACTTTAAGTTTAATTGGGCCACCTGTATATAAGAAGTAACATCATTGGCACACTACTAAGACATTTCGTTTGATGGGATGCATTTGGGGGTTCAAACCTCGCCAAGGCTGGTCGGTTGGTTTGAAAAAAAAATGACCAATGACAGAGGGTCACGTGGCACCCTCTCATTGGGCCACATCAACAAATGACCACCAATCAGATGTTGTCATCCAAACCTGTATGGTGCTACCACGTGTTGAGACGAGATTGGTCCTCATGTCTACTGTACACCTAGTCAGCACGCTGACGTCAACTGTACGGTATGCCCTGTCTATAACCCAGTCAACCTTGCTGTTTGACTTTTTAGTTATTTGGCTAAAAATTCAGAATGTGATAACTTAAGCATACGATGTCAAATTGAGGTGATTCAAGCGTCGTTGGAACCAGGACTATGAAAATTATGGTCTAGCACTATTTTCGAGATATTCCGAGCACTTTCATTTTTGAGCCTATTTTTCTATCTCCGAATAATTGGGTTTGAGCTCTTGGTTGGCTTATCGAACCTCAACCACTGGGATTGTGCCACAAATGTATTCTTTGCCTCGACATGGAGCTATGGGAGGGAGAGAACCTAGCAAGAGAAGGTTTAGGATATGAGTGCAAGTCAGGGGATTCAAAACCAAAGGGAGGCAAATACAAAGCTAGCAAATTTAAAGCTTTAGGGGTGGAAAGGACAAGGACAATTAGAGTCGGGTGAGTTGTATTGGTAAAAAAGGGACCGCATTAGGCAATAGGGGAGTTTCCTGGGCTTGAAGGAGTGACGAAAGAAGTTGTTCTAAGCCCAGCCAGTGGTAGGGATTTCTACCTTGATGAATAAAACCATATTCTTGGAAAAAATATCATATTTTCATGATCGTAGAAATAATATCAACAAGAGATGATGGGATTTAGTTAATTTAATAGCATTCTTGATGTGTGTTCATTCAAGAAGTTCTTGACAGAGCCCTGGAGTTGTCCCTCTTACCGATTGATGCTCGGACCGACCATATGCACTCCTATAATTGTGAGAAATTTGTAGCGCATCTAGTTGGCAAAAAATGACCAACTAATTCCAAGTATTCCAACCTTGACAAGAAGATGTAGAAGTCACAAAGATTTCTATATTAACTCAAGTCAATTCATCATATATTATAACATTTGTGATCGCAGAGAGAATTAATTTTGCTATCCCCTCTTTAATGCCTAAAAAGGAGCCAAAGGAACCAAGATGGCCTCCCTCCCTCCACCCACCCACATGTTATCCAATAGCCATAATCATACAATGATCATCATACTTAATAGATATAACTTAGTTTAATTTAAATATCTAAATATTAATTTTTTTTTAACTATTAAATTATAAACATTCAAAAATCTGCCAAACAAGTAGATTTAAACAATCGAGTTATATATTAAAATAGATTAATGACATTCAAAATTCTGTCAAACAAATAGATTTAAAAAATTTGAAGGCCTGTAATCATTGTTAATACAATTTTATAGAACAATGTTCAACTTTCATTTTAAAGTTAAGTCGTGTGCAGCAAGCTCTCGGCGAGTTCAGTAATCATTATTGTCTGTCAAGCACGTGATATGCCATAATCTTGCACACCATTTTAGCTTTTTAGGTGCAGTTAAATGATTTTATTTTCGTTTTCTATTTTAATTTCATGATATAATATAGAGTAGTTGTGTTATTTTTTAAAAAATTATTCGAATTTTTTATTTTTTAATAACTGGAGGAGTCACCAATTGGGCTGGATTAATAGTAGCCTATGAATAGAACCTTTTCATGTATAAATTTTTATTTTCACAACCATGTAACCAATTCAATTACCTTTTTATTATTGAAATTATGATTTTAAATATATAATAAATTTTTATTTCACAACCATGTAACCAATTCAATTACCTTTTATTATTATAAAATTATGGTTTTTAAATATATAAATAATTTAATATTTTGAAAAAAACCAATCTAAAATTAAAATTAACTAGAAATTATATAAAAGGAATCCAAATCTATAACTTTAAATTATGCTCTTTTGATATATAAACCTGCGGCGGATGTTTTCCGGCCGTTCTGGGAAACCGTGTAATTAATCATGTACACCGATATTACACGATGCGATTTGCTCTGGACGTATATAGACAATCAGCGAGCTCTCTCGATTCAAAAACACAACGAAGTAGTTTATAATATATATATAATTTAAATGTGTAGTGAGCTTAATTAATAGGGAAAATGGATTTTTGAGTTTTTTATTTTTTATTTTTTTAATTAATTAATAGAGATTTCTAACCAATCTGTTTCAAATTTTTTTAGGGTGTAAATTATATATTAAAAATATATTTTAAATAATAATAAATCATAATTTTGATTAAAAAGAAAAGTCACTTTGCTTTTAGTTAAAAAGCTCCCATTTAAATTCATGTTTCTATTTTTTTCCAAAAAAAAATTGTAATTTTATTAAAAAATAAAATTACATGTTGTCTATGCTCAAGAGTATTCAACCATACCAAACAAAAGTGGTGCCCCAGGAAATTAGTGGCATAAAGTAGCTACATAGAACAGTAAAAAACCACCATGGAGACTAAGTAAAAATTTAGTTACTCCTTGTTTCTTTTCTTCTTTTCCACTTTCCACCAAAATCTTATATATTAGAGTGAAATTTACAATTGTTCGCTGATTTTCTTCTTCTATAATTGGATTTTCCTTATATGATTGAAAGCTCTGAAATACATGAGTTTGTTTGTACCCTCCCATCTCTTTATGACGTATTAACCCTATTGATTTCAAAGGTGTCAAACTTGGGACCATTGTTCCTTCTTGTTTGCCTCCTCTGTTAGGTATTATTTCTTGTGGATTCTGACTCTAGAATGAGATTACTTGCTTCTCTTTCGTCCTTTTCTTTTAAGAGATCCTATTGCTTTACCTTGGGCTTTCTTGTTTGTTTCTTTTTTCTTTACTTGGGGACAAGAATTTTGAAGATGATCTCTTTGTAGACATATTAGTCATCTAATATTTTCAAAATCTAAAATTTGGATCCAACATTTTTAAACATTTTTTTATAATGTAATGGATGAATGCGATTAGGTAAACCTTTACTAAGGTTTACCTCCACACAGATTTTGGCAAAAGTAAATATTTCTTCTTTAGTTCTCTGTGTATTTGCCTTTATATACTTTCCCAACTTGTTTCGAATTCCTTTTAGAGCTTTTTGATGCAAAAAATGAAGAAATAGACTATGCAATCTCAACCACAACTACATTTTGGATACACCATGGTATTTGCATCAAGTTTAAGGAACCATGGAGTTACAAAAAGATTAGCAAATCCCCATAACCATGACCCTTCTTTCAAAGCAAAATCCCTGTCCTTTTGTATGTCAAATTTAACAATAAAAACTCCCCTGAAACAAAAATGAATTCATGTCTATCTATATCAATCTATAAAAAAATATTATTTTATTAAAATGAGTATATTATTTATAATAATATTTACATATAATAAATTAATATTTATTTGTAATTTGATAATATTATTATAATATATATAATTTTAAATTTCGACATAAACCAAATCTATAATAAGCATCATTAGTACATAAACATAATCTAATTATTTTGCAATTGTAATTTCCATAGCTTATAAAATTAACTATAGTATGAAATAGCATAACCATATAGAGATGAGTCTAGAATTAAGTGTCTAGGCGCTTCCTCCAAAAGTCTTACCGACGACGAAAGGGGTACCGTAGTTAGACGGATTTGTGTTTCCTCTTTATATCTTAGAGAGTTTGTTTAGGTTAAAGACCCGATCGGGTATCCAATTAAAGAGGAAACACAAAACTGACGGTAAATTGTTCCCATATGTTCATAATAGAGCTTAATAAAGAAGTTACTTTAAGGATTTTCGAACGTGAACTTTTTCCTATTTTTGATTTTCGAATGTGAACTTTCTCCTATTTTTGTTTAGTTGTTTTTTAATTTTTTTGTTATGATTTTTATAATCTTTATTAACCTGATGCATAATTTATTCTGAAGGTTTTATATTTTTTATAGTGAATTTTTAAACATTTTGATTTCATCTTTATTACCCAAATTTTAAATATTTTAATGTTTGATGAGATGGGTATTGCTATTTTGTGTTATTTTTATAGAACTATTTTTTCGTTTGATACTGTTATATTTATTTTATCTACATGTTTTTAATATACTCATAAACAAAAAATTGAAATAATTTTAGTTTCCAGTTATAATGAAAAAAAGATGAAAATCAGAAAATTACACAAAATTTTTTATTCTTGTAAATAAAAAGATAAAGAAAATATTTCTACATTTATATATTTCAAAAAATATTTGAATATTAAATTAATATTTTTAAATGTTTAAAAATTAAATAATTTTACACATTCTTTAAAGTTTTTATATTTTGATTATTCATTAATTTTGCTCATTTGAATTTTTATAAATATACAATATTTAATATTTATTTTTAAATTTTTCATATTAAAAATTATTATTAATCTTTTTTTTTTTTTTTTTTTTTTTTTTTTTTTTTAATGAGGTTAATTTATTGATATAATACAAAAAAAGGTTACAAAGTAGCCTGGCCGTACAGGGTTCTGGCCCTAATTAACACACAACCATGGAAAAGTCTGAGACTGCCCCTACACAGGGAAACCAGTCCATTAAACATCCAAAAATTTGATTCAGAAGTTCTTGAATATGCCAACCTATCAGCTAACGACAAACCACCCTGAATACAAGCAAAAACCATCCAAAAAAAACCACAAAAAGTTCTGACTGGACTGCCCAGCCAGCAAATTTTTATAAGGACACATAAACAAGACAGAACAAGAACCAGAACTAAGTGAACTGCCACCTGTCGGGAGTGACACGCGACGCCAGGTCATTCAGAGCAAGCTCCTCCACGATAGGACACACCCAATCATTCGGGTTGTCCGCTTGTCGATCTTCCTCAGCCTGACGATCTCCCTCCTTGCTGCCATCTGTATCCTGTGGGCGCGATGCGTTCTCCAGACGACTGTCCACGACCCGCGTGTCACAAGGAACGCCTGAAGCATCATGCGAGCTGCCAGCAATGGCTTTGCCTTGTCTTCTATGCCGACCGTGATTTCCATTCAGCTCGTCAAGGTCGTCTCTGTGCCGGCTTGGACCTGCTCTGTTTGTCTCCTCCAGGGAAGTAGCCATGGGTGTTTGCGGTTCATGCTCTTCAGAAATGCAGATGGAGATGGTGGCAACTATGACCGGGCTATTCATGGCGCTCCTGAACCAGAACTGCGTCGTATGGGGGACATGATGCTGAGGCAGAGGGAAGGTAGCAGTGCACATGGCTGCCTCATTGCATCTGGAGTAGAGGAGGCAGGCTCTTCCTCTACCACTTCTGGTGTTTGGATAATGACCAGCAATTCTGAATTGGCCGAAATTTGTAGCGGAGGAGGCAGGGGAAGCCGAATTATGTCTGTGTAAAGCAGAGGAGCGGGAGCTTCCGCACACCATGTTGGAGGTAGGCGTGGTAGCACAGTCAGAGGGGGCGGATGAAGGGATAACAGAGGAATGCTGAGTGGAAGTTACAGAGTGATGAGGGGAATTGAGGAAGCCAGAGTGCTGAGCCGAAGAGCAGAAGTGAGTATGGGAATGGTGGAAGCCATTACCCAAGTCCAGGCAACAAACAAGCCAGCATCTGCGTCCCGTGGTGGTTCTCTCAGTTGGTGTTTCTGCTTGCGGAGGGCAGGCACATTGGAACAGGGGAAGAATGATCGGTTGAATCGTCGGAGCCATGGTTATGCAGCTGGTGAATTCGCCTTGGCAAGAGCAGGCATTAAATGCCGCCTGCAAAGTGCCGTGAGGATTAATCAGGCTAGCCTTGGAATGGTTGCAGGGGGCCAAGTGGCCATCACTCCTGCTGTCGCCCTGTATCATATTCTTAATTGCCTTAATTACCACCCGCATCCCGGGATTAAATTAATCAATATTATGGGTTAATAAAAAAGTATAATGGTGGGTTTTCTTACCAATGTTTTTCCTCTTTGTATATTTTCTTTTATACATTTTTTATTATATTAAGTGGTTTAAGTACATGATACCAAAGT
This sequence comes from Pinus taeda, assembly GCA_000404065.3. NCBI lineage: Eukaryota > Viridiplantae > Streptophyta > Pinopsida > Pinales > Pinaceae > Pinus > Pinus taeda. The sequence continues at coordinate 52,741 of APFE031107468.1, forward strand.
AAAGATACCAAAATAATCTGTCTTTTTATTTTATTTTTAAATCTAAAAAATAATATTATTTTAAATTATTATTAAACTAGTGAAATATGTTTGTGAAATAAATAAAATATAATATTTTTGTTAATTTCAAAATTATTTAAACAACTAAAATTATATTAATTTAAAAATATTTTAGAAAAATATTTTATATTTATTTTGAAAAATGTTTTATTTAGATATTATATAATTAAATATTGATATTTATCTTTTCATTTTTGTTATTAAAAATATGAAAAATAAAAATTTATATTAATTATATTAATAATTTAATAAGGTGTTTGTTTTTTCGTTTTTGTTTTTAAAGATCATGTTATTAGTTGTAATAAGTTGGTTTTAAATTTTTTTAAAGATTTTTTTATTATAATTTTTGTTTTTATAAATTTAAAATTTTATTCTATTAAATAAATGGTGACAATTTTGTTTATATATATTTGGATATTTTTGATATACTTGATATAGTAGAAAAGTTGTAATATAATGTTATGGAAACATTTTAACTCTGTCCAAATAAAATAAAAATAACCTCTAAAAATTAAAATGACCCATAGTATTTATATGGAATTTAACCTATTTAAAGGGCATAATTAAACCCATATATAAACAAAATGACCTTTTTCACGACATTCTTTCTGTATATTTTAACCCAAATCTCGCAAATGTTTTTTAAATCTTTAGTTTAAGTTGTTTAATTTGTATAATTCGAGTGTCACAAGGGTTTTTTAGGGTGTTGAACCCATTTGTAAATTCAAAAATGCATTTTAAACAACAAAAAATCACATTCTTTCTTGAAATTGTTTTGTCTGATTCCAGTGGAAAAGTATATTTCGTCTACAAGTTAGATTACGTCTCTCTCTCTCTCTCTCTCTCTCTCTCTCTCTCTCTATATATATATATTATATATATATATAATATATATATATATATATTTATTTATGCATTTTTTTTTCTTGGTAGCTGCCTAGAGGGATTGCACAATTTCTTGGTAGAGTAGCTAACTGCTGCCCAGAGAGATTGCACAATTTCTAGGTAGAGCAGCTGACTGCTGCCCATAATTGCACAATTTCTGGGCTGAGCAGCCTCGCTGGGAGGAATTGTGCATTTTTCTCAGTGAACAGTGATAGGCAGATTTGCGCAATTCTGGAGCCCAGTAGGCTGCCAAACAAAATTGCGCAATTTCTGGAGGGAAGGCTTGTTGCCATCCAAATTATGCAATTTCTTGAGGGAGCTACTCAACCTTCAGCTGTACTAGGTCCGGTGAAACAACCTATGAGGGGGATGCAACAAGATTTGATGGACAAACTCTCATTCTACAAGAAAATCATTGAAGCTTGTGTACTTGACAAGACGAGACATGCTGCTTTGAAAGGTTGGTAGGAAGGCTCCAAAACAAAGCTAAGGCAAAATTTTGGAGGGTGGTTGTAGCTGCTACAACACTTGACGACACACTAGTAGAACTCTAGCTCTCTGAATGGACCTTGTTCGTGAAAAACAAGTTTAACACCTTTGGAAGTATTGTTCAGTTCTCAGTTGGTCTTGGTTTCCACACTGCTTGATTGTAAGATGTAGCATTTTCCAAGCCCTTGGTTAGTCGGCACACATTCCAAGCCAAGCCAACACAGTTGTTTTGATTGGGGTTGAGGAGTATATGATGCACAAGCAGTATAGTCGGAGTCTTAGTTTCATCTTTGTGTTGTTCTGCTACCAGCAAGCCTGGACAGTACCCCAACGGAGTCACGCAGGAACACAAGCATGGCTCCACTGCCAGTGAGCCTGGTCAGTACCCCAACAGAGTTACTTGCATCACCTCTCTGCGCAGGAAGACTTTCTCTTCTTTCACCTTATTCATTCTTCATTTTTTCAAACTTTTTTCACTTTTTCTTTTTTTCATTTTTCATATTCTTCACTATGCATAGCACTTATTCATTTTAGAGGCGAAAGAGGGATCCCGACTTATTAAGAGTAGAAAACGTTGTTCCTTCAGAGAAGTAGTTTATGTATACCTCTGACGTGCTTTTTAAGGTTTCCCCCCTCACCTTACTTTACTTGACTGAGCTTAGAAGGATTAACCCCAAAAAAACCAACTAGAGTAGGTGATATTAGTTAGCGTGCAAGCGTTGTGTTTTCAACAAGGTTCACTTCAAACAATACACATTTTCCATTGATGTATAATGGATTGAAGACAACAAGTTCTTACATAAGAGATCAGACAAAAGATAACCAAATGTTGATAGTTGTACAAGTCCTCTTGTACTTTACCCAACTTGTTTCAAGAGTTGCACACGGTCTATGCGAAACTAACCTACAGACAATAACAAGCAAACAAACCAAAAAACAAAGCAAGAAGCAAAAGCAAATGCGAAAGCAAAGTGACTAAGAAAATAAACAAGCAAGCAAACAAACACACAAAGAAAGAAGCAAACATGCATGCAAGCAAACGCTACTCCTACTCCTAAGATAACAGTGCATGGATTATCTCATGTGAAGTGATACTTCCAATGCAGCCACCAATGCATTGGTTGACCTATGTTGGTGAAGGCATGGTTTGCGAACATTGCAGTTGCGCAAACCAGCAAGCATGAAATATATAATGATGAAGATAGGCACACTCCGAGCTTACAAGCGAGCATAGAACAAAGATGAGTGAAAGCGCATGACATGCACTCTATGGAGCTTCCATGGTGCTGTGCTACACTTCGTGTAGATGTCAAGTGCATGCATTCTCTTGACTGTGACATGCAAGCAAATGTGAGAAAGGTAGACCACTTATGTTGTGCATGTGTGCTTGTTGTGTAAGATTCCTCCCATGCATGAGTGATGGGATTGTGTAGTTCGAGTGGAGGAAGTGAAATTTGGGTGTTTGGTTTATCTTCAATGCAAAGGAGAGAGTGATGAGGAGCCTTGAGTGTTTCAACAATTTCCTGACCAGAATTGAAACCAACCTTAGGACAACGAGGGCCTGACATAACCATCAGCTCGGGATGAAGTGCTGTGATAGTCTGTGGGGTTTCGACTTCATTGACATATAGATCATCGTAGACCAGTGCCTTAGACAGATTAACAACGATTGAATCAACATCGTGATCAGATGAAGAAGAAGAGAGATCACGACAACCAAGATCAGAAAATTCAGGATGTTTGGTGGCATCCTCATGATTTGATGAATTAGGCAGAGGGGTAGATGAGAAGCAAACATGTTCACCTTCTGTGTTTTCAGAAATGACTGATGACAGATTGGACAGATTTTCAGAGGAAGATGTGTCCTCTCTGCACTGTGATGACAGACTGACATCCGACGTGTCTTGTGAATGATCAGAGGTAAAAACATTTGGAAATGGGTTTTCATAGGGGAAATCATCAGTGGCATAATCACAAGGGATGTCAGGATAAAGCGGATGAGGCGCAGCTGGAAGGGAGTCATCCTTCACCACGGGTTCTTCTTTAGATTCCTGCACACACTCATCATGAATGATGGCATAGGTTGGTTGCATAACACCAACTCTGTCGACAACATGATCCTCGTTCACAACAGGTGAGGAGTCCAGAATGCGAAAACACAAGACAATACAATCCGAAGGATCAATAGAACGCGGGGACGGAGGTTGAGGGAATGAATCCACATGACAACCAACAGGATTGCAAGCCAAATCTGCGTATATATCAAGAGCAAGTGGGGTGGGAGGATGTGACAGTTCAACAAATGTGTGTGCATGATATCCCACATCACTCCGTGGTGGTGGAGCTGTTTGAGGAGGTGAAGGCGGATAGTGACTTTGTGACAGCAACTGTCCCTGCTTGTGATTGCACAACTCCATCACTGAAGTGTGCTGAGCGGGGTTTAGATATGTGAAGAGGATACTCATATATTCCATAAAGAAATTCCCAATCAATTTCATCTTCGAGAAATATGTATGAAAGATTACAAAAGTGTGTGTAAAATTGATCAACGGATTCATTAAGTGTTGTTCGTAATTTCAGAATTTCTTGATCGAGTGCTTTACGGTTAAAGTGATTGAAAGCACAGTCTATCTCTGTGACCAGATGAGAAAGAGAATGAATAGATTTTTCTGGTAGTGTGGCACACCAGTGCATGGGGTGCCCTCAAAGCGTGTAGATGAACAACGCGTAGGTCATGTACTCTTCAAAGATTCCATGTCTTTCGCATGAGCCTACAACACCGACCGCGTGCCTAACCAAGGCTACGTGGCTTCCACCATCAAATGTTTTATGTGACAAGTTATCTGAGAAATTTTCTGATATAATGAAGTCATTTCCATAAGACATACACTCCAAAAGAGAAAATCTATAGTTAGTCATGATAGATATGTAGAGATTCAAAATAGGTGTGAGGACTCAACTTGTCATCTGACCCTCCTTCTAGCACCAAAATGTTGACGGTACTGGACCCGCCAACATGTGAGGGGATATCCCCTGTAAGAAGTCCTAATTATACCTCAGACTGTTTGGTGTAGGAGTCCCAGTAGTGGGTCGTATGATAATGTTTTGATCGTGATTTCGCACAAAGGAAAGTAAGATGTCTCTGTTGGTAGCAAGGGTGTGATAGCTGCAGCAAGCCAAGGAAGGTGCATGAGAGGTTCAAACACACGGGGGTTGAGATGAGTGTGCCCCTTGGAAGCTTGTGATAGCACGAATTTAAGAAGGGAACACAATAGAAAAGATGCATCACAACATGGAAGGAAGTTGGCTAGCAATCCAAAGTGATGGTTAAACCAACAACACATTTCAGAAAGTTTCATACATACATACACAAAAAAGTCCATACATGCATGTGTAAGAAAACAAATACATATATCATTTAGAGTAAACCAGATAGCATAGAATACAATACAACATATGCATGAAACGTGTTGGCTTTGTTATATTAATAAGTGTAAGTTCTGATCATACAATACATCCATGTCTAACCACTAGTTCCGACAGTAGAACGTTACAACCACAACCGCCTACTCCTCCAAAGAGATATACTAGCTTTGTGCAGTGGAGAAGCCAAGGCTCATTACAATACTATCCAAGCTTTCTCTAAGATAGTCCTATCATAAGCTTGGTTGACCAAAATACTTTAAAATGAGTTATGAGGTTTTATTTATAGCAAAGGGTGGGGTGACCCTTGACATTCCCCTTTGTGAACATTCATCTACCCTCATGACTCTTCATCTACTCTATGAATATTACATCCAACTATTGACACTTGAACTTCCACTTGACAAGACGTTACATTACAATACACATGTGCCCATGTGAGACAAAATGGCTTGAGCAAGCCATGCAAGACATCACTAACACTCGGTTTGTTGTGATGAGACCAACTCTTTGACATGTTTGTGATGGTGAAGGTGGTGAGCTAATGCCAAGCTTGGTTGTCCGTGATGGTGTGCATGTGCTCCATGGTGACATCTTGCTAAAGTGAACTCTTGCCTCCGTTGCATCCCGGTGCATTGGTGTGGCTCCTCCATCCAACTCGTCTGATAACATGCACATGGTCTTCTTGGTTGTGGCTGAACTAGAAACACACTGATGCATAGTGTCCGTGCTGATCTTCCAGTGTGTGCTGGTGGTCATGCACATCAATTGTCAACTATATGTTCAACTCCAATAAGAATTGCTTCTTATCTTTGCCTTGGTGAGTGTGCCAAATGGGTTAGATCACATGCGTGCGCACAATGACATGCATGCTGTTGAATTCCATTGCATGCGATCAACAACACTGCTCACCATGTCTGCTCTGTTCCATCTACTAGGATGGATCTATAACTTGTACACGCACAGTTTCATCCATGAGTGCATGTTATGCTTGTTGTTGTACCTATTCTTGCTTCAACTCATTCTCTATGCAACTCTTGTTCTTCCTTGAGTTGCTGCTTTAGCACATGCAACTCCTTCTCTATTCCATTCTCTGTCTTCACACGATCTTCATGTCACGCCGTCACCTCATAGCCTGAGTCTCCAAAGCTTCTTTTATCACAAGTGGATCTTCATAAGCTTGTGACTTTGTTCTGCATCTGTGTTGTTAACAACCTTCCCCTTGCGTTCATTGCATCCGGTATGTTGCCTTCAGCTGCTGTTGATGGTGCTACTTGTTGTGATGCTGCTGCCATCATATCTTGATGTCCTTGTCTACGAGCAACTTGATGTCTTCGCATGTAGGCAAGTTCATAGACACTTGATCGACTGCATCCCCAAGTGTGCTCTAAATGGTGTATTCAACTCTGCTCTCCTAGAAACCATTGTACCTATGCTTCTAAGAGGTAGATGAATGCCTACGATACCTAGAGACATGGCAACACTCATGGCAAGAAATCTTTCAGTTGAAAACCAAAACAAACTTGAGAACTGACTTGCAACATACCTGTGTGGTTGATCATGAAGCTCACGCAATTTTCGCTGGGAGGTCGAGAGACTGACTGCCAAAACTACACAAGGCACAGTCTGGGCTGTCAGGAGGCTGACTGACTATTGGAACTGCACAATGCACTGTCCATCCTGGCTAGCTGAGGACTGAAACTACGCAATGTGCAATTTCAGTCAGCAATGACATGTAACCAGCAAACTACATTGCGCAGTTTCTGGGGCCAACATGACACTGCCTCCAAGAATTGCACAATGAAAGCTTGGAGATCAGTGCTTGAATAGAATTGCATAATTTCTGGGGGGAAGGTAGAGCCTTTGCTTCCGGAAATGCACAGTGCTAGCCAGGCAAGGCATGGTCCGGGCCAAGGCAGCCCAGTCCAGCCGACGGGTGACTGAAAACATGAGAAGTGTGAAATTATGATGAGATGAGTGCAAAAAAGAGTGAATGATCATTCATGCAAACAACAAGTGCATGCTTCAAAAAGTGGGAAAGCATGCATATGTGTGTAGCGATTTGCCACAACGACGATCGTCCTAGTACAAGCGAGTATGTACTCATAGAAACGGTTGTCGTTGTGGTGAATCATGCATACTTCACACATATGGGTTGCTAGTATGTACTCACTGATTCAGGAAATGGGAAAGCATGCAAATGTTTGAAGTGATTCGCCACAACGACGACTGTCCTAGTACAAGCTAGTATGTACTCACAGAAACGACCGTAGGAAAGCATGCATATGTGTGAAGCATGCATATGTTTTATACTAGAACTGTTTTAGTTTCAGTATGGGAGGAGCAACCCATGCATGCAAATAAGTTTTGCTCGGTCCCGAAGGGAACCCGTCAACTCAACTGCACATGTAATAGTCTGCTCAGCTGGGAGGAAAAAAATGTGCATTTCTGGGAGGGAGTTGGGCTGACTGCCTAGAGGGATTGCACAATTTCTGGGCATAGTAGCTGACTGTTGCCTATAATTGCACAATTTTTGGGCAGAGCAACTGACTGCTGCCTAAAATTGCGCAATTTCTGGGCTGAGAAACCCTACTGGGAGGAATTGCACAATTTTCTCAATGAACAATGACATGAAGATTTGTGCAATTCTGGAGCCCAGCACGCAGTGAGATAGATTTGCACAATTTCTGGAGGGAAGGATGGTTTCCCTCCAAAATTGCTCAATTTCTTGAGGGAACTACTCAACCTTCAGCGGGACTAAGTCCGGTGAAATAACCTGTGAGGGGGATGTAACAAGCTTTGATGGACAGGCTGCCATTCTGCAAGAAAATCACTAAAGATTGTGTACTTGACAAGACGAGACATGTTGCTGTGAAAGGCTCCAAAATGAAGGTAAGGAAAAATTTTGTAGGGTGGTTGTAGCCACTACATGAAGAGGATAATTTTTAAGTTGTTGATCTATCTTTTTTTCTATTTTGTGAGTTGGTTGCATAACAATGCTTGAGAGTTACCTTCTTCAAACCACTAGATCCTTCCTTTTGATATGTGTCTAGATTCTTCTTGAGTACATGAGATCCATAGTTATTCAAAACTTAGAATCTCCTTCCTACCACAAATACTAGATGCAAATGAACCCTATGAGTCAAGTAAACCATTAGTTGCCACAATCACAAGTTATTTATTGGAAATGATTCCATCCATTGCCTGAGGTTGATCTCTTAGTTGAGACATTTTCATGAAATATGAGGCTATAGTATCATTTATTGACATTTTAAGTTACAAAGCTCATTCTTCAAACTCATTGCTTGACCAATGTTATTAATGGTGTATAATCCAACTAGGGCACCATACATTTTCTTTGAAGTTTCAAGATTTGTGACATACATAATCAAATGATCTCTGATAATGTTGAAAAATACAACAAGAAATTCTCAATTTGATTTTGCTTTGATTAAATTGAGAAAATTCAAATTTCCACATTAGCAGACAACTTGGATGCAGTTAATTGAGGTGACATGGCTCTTGCCACTTAGTTAGCTTAGTAAATTCGAGTTAGAGGAGTTTGAGTTCAATTAAGGGTGTGTGATTGCTAATTTGTAGCAATTAAGGTCAATTATTTCAAGTTGTTTTTAGTTAAACTAATTTTAACTGTTGGAGGAACTAGTGGAAGGTCAGTTGTGTAGTGGGAATTTAGTCAAACTCAGTGATCATCCAGTTAACTGATTAATCAACCCAAAATGGTTAGTGCATGAGGATAGTTTGAGTTCCCCAGCTGTGGTGAAGATTTCCAGGCAGTGTAACATTAGTTGTAGACTAGTCTTGAGTGTACAAGTGTTGCATGCAATCAAATGATCAACCTTGGGATTTGCGCAATCAAATTGAGGAATTTCCTAAATAATAGGGGCCTAATTTCTCAAGGAACTACGCAAGGAAATAGGGGCTCACGTAGAGGTGGAAATTGACTAATTCTGGTTCATGGCTTGTTAATGAGCAAATAGATAGTTTATTCACTTGCAGGTTGTGCTCAGTTGAGCACAGAAATTGTAATACATCTTCATTCATAAGATTAATGCAAGTAGACATTGAGGTTTTTAGCAGATTTCTTTCCCTGGAAATAAATAATGTGTGCATGTGATTTATTTCTCATTGCATGTTTGTGGTTGGTGTTCTAAATTGTGAATTGATTTCCACAGAGTAGTAGAGTAGGTTTGTGTCTTGTGATTTTGATTAAAACTTCACGAGCAGTTGCAAATCTACATCATAATTTTTACATGGTATCAAAGTAGGATTCACATTAGAAGAAGAATTTCAAATTTGTTTCTCAGGAGGTTTGATTTTGAAGTTTATTGTAGTATGATCTCTTCAAAGCTAAGAAGATGACCTTCAACTGGCTGAGGCTAGAGTATGGCTTGGAAGGTAGCTCTAATTTCATCTCATGGAAGGATCACATGGAGTCAGTATTGGATGACAATGGATTGCTACAATACATCAAGACAAATGTTGTAAAACCAAAAGCATATGATGCCCAAAACCTTGCTCAGTGGAAGAAAGATGTAGCAAAGGTGAGTAGAATAATCTTGGAGGGAGTATGAGATCCAACTGTCTAAAATCTCCACAGAAAAGAAAATTCGATTGCAATGTGGAAAGCACTGACATAATTGTTAGAGAATAGTAGTGACCACAGGAAGCTGGCACTCATGGATAAACTTCAAAATATCAATATGCATAAGAATGACACTATTCTGCGGTATCTGAGAAGGTTCACACAAATTCATGATGAACTTGGTGGGGTTGGTGTAAATGTTGCAGAATATGACTTGGTAAGCCTAACCCTTCTAGGACTTCCCAAGAGTTGGCATAACTACCAAGATTCGGTGAATGGGAGGGAGAAACAATCGAATTGGGAATTCTTAAGGTTCGATTTGGTACAATAGAAAATAAGGTGGAATACCAGAGATGGGACTTCATCCAAGGGCAGGGATGAAGAAAAAATTGCATTGGTTGGAAAGGGAAAGAAGGGTAAAGGGAAGAATTATCAAGCCAAACTAGAATCTAGCCAAGGGGGAAAGAAGAAATATTTGTCCAAAATTAAATGCTTCCGCTGTCATGAATTTAGGAACCATGCCACAAAGTGTCCACACAAAAAGGCAAGAAAGAATACCTCAAGAGGATAAGCAGGTGAAGCCTTGGCTTCACAGTTCGAGCTTGAATTTACTCTTATTGCATGCATGTCGAACACAATGATGGGGAGCATGTGGTACTTGGACTTAGGTGCATTGTTCCACATGAAAGAGTATAGAGAGTTTTCAGTGATCTCGAGGAGAAAGATTTTCAGATGCATATTAAGTTGGAGAACAACGGAAGTTACATCGTGAGTGGGATTGGTATAGTCACATTTGATAGGGAGTCAGGCTCCCCTCTCAGGCTCAAGGATATCATGTTCATTTTATACCTAAAGAAAAATCTCATCAATTTTGTAGCTTTGGAAGACTATGGTTATGATGTGATATTTAGCAAAGGAAAAGCATTCTTAAGATACATAGCCATGGGATAGGTGAAGCGGATTAGGGTTCATGTGAAGAACCTATATAAGCTAGATGTGGCAGACTACGCTGCATTAAGCACTAAGGCAGAGAAAGTGCAGGGCTGCTATATCGGTGAACTTTGACACAAAATACTTGGCCATTTGAATGATGGTGCCCTGAAGATTATGCAACAAATAACCATAAGCATCCCCAAAGGAGCACTTGAGCAACAAGATGTATGCACAGGATGTACTTTGGGGAAGTACCCAAAATCCACATTTCATGATTGGGGCAACAAACCACATGTAGTCTTGGAAAGGATCCACTATGATGTTTGTGGAAATTTCTCGACAACCTCCACTGCCAGACACAAATATTTTGTCATTTTTATTGATGGCTTCTTAAGCAAGTTCTGGATCTTCTTCATGCAGAATAAAGATGAGACATTCTCCAATTTCATATAATTTAAGGAACATGTTGAGAAAGAAACAGAAAAGAAGGTGAAGGTTCTTAGGAGCGATGATGGATGTGAGTACGTGTCGAATGGATTCAAAAATTTCTTTGCAAAAGAAGGCATTCGACAAGAGTTGACAACACCTCACAACCCACAACAAAATGGGGTGCCTGAGAGAAAGAATTGTAGCATTGCGGGAGTAGTGAGGGCGATGTTGCATGACCAAGGCCTACCACTACACTTGTGGGAAGAGCCATGTAACACAACAATCTATTTGCAAAACCAGAGTCCTGATCAGATTCTGGGCATGCTTACAGGAGAGGAGTATTTTTCAGGGAGAAAGTTGGATGTGTCACACTTCAAGATTTTTGGAGCCTTTGTCTACTGCCATGTCTCCAAAGAATCAAGGAAGAAGCTTGAGCCAACAATATAATTAGGGGTCCTTATGGGTTACATAGGAACTCCCCACAAATACCGTGTGTACTTTCCATCCCTCAAAATTACAGTTGTGCGAAGGGATGAAAAATTTGATGAGGAGAGAGCAATGTAGTTCTCTCTTGAGAGGGAGCTTCATATCCCACAAGAAGAGGAGATTTTAGCTCCAAAGGAGGAGCCTCAGGAATTTGTGGAGAAACCACAAATTGAGGAGAAGAGAGTGGAGACAACCATTCAAGAAGAACCATCTAGAGAAGGTAGAAAAAGGACTAGGGAAGTTGATAGACTTGTGGAGGATGCGGGGGAGAATGTGGGAGCTCCTTCAAATTTGTGTAGGCAAAGAAGGTCGCCTGATCAGTACACTAGCTACATGGCTCTAATGACTAAACTTGTAGAGACCAAGCCATCCTCTTTCAAGGAAGTAGTCGAGAAACCTGTATGGGTTGATGAAATGGTGGTGGAATACGAATCCATTCTAAAGAATAGTGTTTGGGAAGTAGCCTGAAGACCAGTAGATAAATCAATTATGGGTTTGAGATGGATCTTCAAGGTGAAGTAGGTAGCAAATGGAAGCATAGAGAAGTCTAAGGCCAGATATGTGGCCAAGGGGTACTCTCAAGTTGAGGGAATTAACTATGAGGAGACCTTTTCTCCTATAGCAAGGAACTCATCCATTAGATCAATCCTTGCATTGGATGTGGAGATGGGATGGAAAATCCTCTATATGGATGTAAAAATAACATTTCTCAATGGGGTTATTGAGGAGGAGGTGTACATCAACAACCAGAAGTTTTCGAGACATTTCATCGAGAGTCTTATGTGTGTAGAATCAAGCAAGCATTGTATGTCTCAAACAAGGACCTCATGCTTGATACACCAGGATCGATATCTATCTCACTGGTTTGGGCTTCACCAAAAGTAAAGTGGATGCAAACCTCTATCATATCTTGGTAGAAGGTAAATTGCTTATTATTGTTTTATATGTTGATGATTTGATTTTAAATGGCGATGAGAAATTGATTAGATCTTGCAAGGGAGTTTGAAATGAAGGACATGGGTCTCATGCACTACATCCTCAGGTTGGAAGTATGGCAAGGAATGGGGAACTATTTGTGTCTCAATGCAAGTATGCAAATGAGATACTACAGAGATTTTGCATGGAGAGCTATAAGCCTATGGAGAAACCTTTAGCAACCAACTAGAGGAAGGAAGATGCCACTTCAAGTGAGGAAGTGGATGCTACCATTTATCCGTAGCTAGTGGGTTCACTAATGTACCTTGTGAGCAAATGACCAAATATGTGCTATGCAGTCAACCAACTGAGCCAAGCTATGGTTAGGCCAACCAAATTATTTCGGAAGGTAGCTAAGCATGTTTTACGGTACATTAGAGGCACTACCTGTTACAGGTCTATTTGGGCACATCACTCCCATCATTCAGATCAATACTTTTAGGGCTCATCAAACACTAATTTGCTACATGCCCTAGATCATTCTAGAAGATTCCCACCTCTTATCCTCTCCTATGAGCTCGAAATTGGATAGGGAATGAATCAAATAACCTCCTATCCTCTCATCCCTTCCTCCATTGAAACTGACTCCCAAGTTGGAAAGCCATTCAATGTCCAATTTATGACAAAACCACCTCCATTTCCCTATAAATTGAGCACTCATCATAGTGATCAGGGGCTGGACTTTGATAATTTGTAAGGAGATACTGTTGGATTTAGGTTTGAGATTGTAAGCAAGTATTGTTATGCTGCCGGAGTGTTGTGATTATGGTGTGATGAAGGATGGAACTCAAGCTGGATGAGTGACATGGGATCAAACTTCTTGGTTGTAACTCTTCCTTTTACTTGATAAATCTGTTTACACCTTTTCCCATAATTTTGTCTTTATGTATGATGATTATATGTGTAAATTCTTTCGATTCCATTTTCTTATAGTAGATAGGTCTCTTCCTTTGATTTCTTTTTGTCCTATGTTTATGACTGCAGGTACTTGTCGAGCGGATTTAGTTTGAGAAGGAGCGACGGGAGCTATTCAAAGGAGACAAAGGGAAGCAAAAGATAACAAGTAGGTCCCTTGTCTTATTTATCTTCTAGAGAAAAAGGTTAAACTCTTTAAATATGTTGTTCTAGGTGTAGCTACCCACCTAGGGAAATTGTGTTTATTTGTAGATGAAAAATTCCACATAACACTACCCTTTGGACCATGGTACAGAGGGACAAAGGGAGTGAAGTTGCGTGGCTTGACAAGTGCAGATTGGGTGAGGAGTCCATTAGAACGAAAGAGTACATCACGTGGAATTTTGAGTGTTGGGTTTGCAGTTGTTTCCTGGTACAACATGAAGCAATTATATGTGGCGCTTACCTCGACAGAAGCAAAATACATGGCTGCAAGTCAAGCAACATGTGAGGTAATCTAGATGAGAAAGACACTTATGGGACCATTTGGTCAGATGATGGATCCAATTGTGCTCTACTATGATAATAAATGTTGCATCAATATCTCTAAGTATCCTATCTTTCACTATCAATCCAAGCATATAGATATCTGGTATCTCCATTTACAGGACTGTGTGCAAAGGTAGATAACGTTGCTTCAGTACATTCTGACAAAGGAATGAGATACTGACATTTTGACAAAGGCCTTATCAAGAGGGAAGTTCCAGTTCCATAGGTGCATGATAGGGGTGGTTGATAATCCATTTATTACTAAGAGGGTGTGTTGAAAAATGCAGCAATAAATTCTCAATTTGATTTTGCCTCGATTAAATTGAGAAAATTCGAATTTCCACTTTAGCAGATAACTTGGATGCAGTTAATTGAGGTGACATGGCTTTTGTCACTTAGTTAGCTCAGTAAATTCAAGTTATAGGAGTTACAATTTAGCTAAGCATGTGTGATTGCTGATTTGTAGCAATTAAGGTCAGTTATTTCAAGTGTTTTTCAGTTAAACTAGTTCTAACTATTGGTGGAGCTAGTGGAAGGTCAATTGTGTAGTGGGACTTCAGTAAAACTCAGTGATGATCCAGTTAACTGGTCAATCAACCAAAAATAGCTAGTGCATGAAAAGAATTCGAGTTCCCTAAATATGGTGGATATTCCAAGATAGTTGTAGGCTAGTCTTTAGTGTACATGTGTTGCATGCAATCAGATGATCAACCTTGGGAATTGCAGAATCAATTTGAGGAATTTCCTAAATAATATGGGCCTAATTTCTCAAGGATTGCGTAGGGAAATAGGGGCTCAAGCAGAGGCAGAAAATGACTAATTCTATGTTAGAGCTTCTCAGTGAGCAAAGAGATATGTTATTCACTTGCAAGTTGTGCTAAGTTGAGCACAACAATTGTAATCCATCTCTATTCATCAGATTAATGCAAGCAAACATTGGGGTTTTTAGAAGATTGCTTTCCCAAAAAAAATAATGTGTACATGTGTTTTATTTCTTATTGCATGTTTATGATTAGTGTTCTAAATTGTGAATTTATTTTTGCCGAGCAGTAGAGTAGGGTTGTGTCTTTTTATTTTGATTAAAGCTTCAGGAGCAATTGCAGATTTTACATCATAAATTCCATAGATAGAATCTACAATAATACTTCTGGTTGTGATGTTGTCCTTCTCATATTTAGCTTTCCCTTCATCATCCGATGGTTTAGTGACTTTGCCTTTGACAATATCTAAGACATCATTCTTCGCAAGGATGAGGTCAATACTTGTTTTTCAAGCCTTGAAATTTTGTAGCTCCTTCTAACTTGTTCTTTGACTTCATAAAGGAACCCATGGTCATAGATAAGTAATCAGATAATAGATGTAGGTATTTTTAAGAGTGATCACAATTTTATTTCCTTTACTAAATCTTCTTCAAGAGTGATCTCAATGTCCTTTCCTTTACAAAATCTCTGAACCATGTTGATTTTTCAAGTGCAATAGATACAAGCACTAATTTATGAAAAACTAATAATTACTTTTAATGATGTAGATATTCTTTTAGTACTTGCAGTTTATCATTAAGAAATTGCACTTCAGAAATTGGACCATAAATGCATAGGGCAGTAGAGATCATAATTCCCAAAGACAACAAAAGGTTTACCCTGGGAAAATCCACTGGGGTGAAAACCCAACAACCCTTTCCTTAGAGAAATTCTCTAGTTCAACAAGAGATACACCTAATTTTGCTAGCCAACTATGATGGTTAAACTGACAAACAATGCTATGGTCAAAACTAGTCTGACATCCCTCTTGTCAAGTCAATCATTTTCCCAACAAATTGAGCCCTTTTTGATCTGGTTAGGACAAATCAATGGCTCCTAGAAATTGCCCATAAAATTGGACCTTTTACCTAGAATATGTTGATCAAACTTCTGGCCCTGCAGCCCAGAAGTTTGACCTATTGACTTGAATATACCCATAAATTTAGATGTGCAAAGTCAACGAGAGAGAGAGAGAGAGATGTTCATGAGATAGATTCATCCTTCTTTTTCCTTCTTATTCTTTGCTTATATGCCCAAAATATATCTCGTGTTGTGTGAGATCGAATGGTACCTTGTGGAGGAGTTCAAGTGCTTTATATATAGTTTTATATCTATTCGAATGGGTGCCTCTTCACCGGGGCCAACTTATCTTGAAGGAGGGCTGACTTGAAAATTTTGGAGCCAAAAATTCATAATTCAAAATTTTCTCTTCTGATGCCATTGTGAAGAACATGTCTTATATTATTTATTTCATGGGCTAAATAATAAAAATGACATGAAGAACATGTCTTATATTTTCATTATATATTTCAAGGGCTAAAATATAAATTATGAAGACCAGCCATAGCTATAAAATTAATCATGGACCACATATGTCCATATGCTTTCAAAATAGTTTCTAGGACTTGCGATCTATCACTACTCTCAAATTACATTGTTGTCTCTTCACATTGAGCAAACACGTGAAGGATTGAAAGTTTCTCTTTCTTCAAAGTATACTCCCCAAATTATGCTCATAAGTGAACCTAGTGGATTAGAAAGATTAAAGTGGTCTATAATAAATCCTTTGACACTCAAGAAATATCAACTAGTTGAAGACCCTAGTTTCAAACCCTTAAAAGCTAACTCCAATGAAGACACTTAATTCCTCCATAGAGAGGCGACAAGATAATTGAATAATGTTGGCTAGGATTTTGGCTCAGGTAAGTATCTAATTAAATCTTCATTATAATTTTTCATCTAAAACATAAAAGTTGTCTCAAGGTACTTAAAAATCCTTTAGCTCAAGTGTTCATGAAGCCAAGGTACGGAGATACCATAAGAGGAAAAGGCTTAGGCTTGATTGTTCCTTCAAATCTTCTTAAGCCAGCCAGTCCTTGATAGGTTGCTGGAAACCATGACAATATTGAGAGCAGGGGTGAATCAATATTTTAGGAATTTTACCAATTTAAAACTTTATTTTCACTTTGTCCAAGAACAATAAGACATTAAATAATACTTTTAGAAATAAATATGACAAGCAATAATTTCATTCAACCAATGGAACACATAAAGAACAAATAACTTCAAAACTTCTTCTTCAATTTATTCATAGGGAAATCTACAACTTCTTGTTACAATTTTTTGGCTACCGCGAGCACGAAGCTACAACTCCTTGATATATCAACTACAACTGAATGGAGCTACAACCCCAACTATTCTCCAACACCCACTGAAAGGAGCAACAACCCCAACTATTCTCCAACACCCACTGGAAGGAGAAAGAACCCCTAATTTGCAAGCTATAACTTGATTTGACACTCATTGTTTCATCTTTCATCCATTTTCATACTCAGAAACATGAATTCCTTCTTTTATTTTCAAAATAAAATAATTTTGTCTCAATCACCACTCAAAATCACCTACAACACCATCACCATCACCATGCTGCAACAAAAGCCCTATCTCAAAAAAACTGATGTCAATTTTGCTTGCTTAGGCCTTCTTTTATAGTTTTTTCTTTTGCTAATTTTGGCTTCTTGGATTTCTCTGCATGCATCACTATTTTTTGCCTTTGTCATATTCACATTATTCTTCTAACTATGTTTGTTGTTTTGGGCTTAATCTCCAAGTCAAATTTCCCTTAACCACCTTTTTCTACAACTTAAATTGAGTTTTTCGGCATATTTTTGCTTCATGGATTCTTTAACAAGCTTTAGCAGAGCTTCACCAATTTTAACTATTGTTTAATTTGGCTTAACTTCTACCAAACAAATAGTTCTATCATTTTTCCTTTAAGCTCCTTTTGCTCGACTCCCTTACCTATTTTTCCACCACGGAATTGGGTCTTTGCAACCACTGGTTAAGTAGTTGGGCGCTAAGCCCTGTTAATCCTTTCGCAGTCCTAATTCTCTTTGTTAATGGGAATTTGTCTTTGGTCAAGTTTCTATGTAAAATGAACAACGAACAGGTGCATGCACTTATCTTGACACCTCCCAAGAGCCTCCGCAACTCCATTCTCTATGCCCTGGGTTCATTTGTACGTGAAATGACCCAAGGGTTGGGTCTAGGTGCTAAGATAAGATATCCCAAACCTGATTCCTTTTATTATCCACCATGACCCTATTCTCCAACGACTACACAAGACCCTGTGCGGGTAAGTAGCCCATAGCCCCTTTTATCCCGACACATTCCCATGTACCTCCATATTAATTTTCTGGGATTCATCTAGTGGGATGAGCTGTCAATGGGGTCCCCCCGACACTCTTTTTATTGGCTGCTGCTATGTTGTGTTGTTAGTGTCGACGTTTCCCAATGCACTGTAACCCGATGAATTACTTTGTGCAATATGATCATACCACCAGGCCCATACATCTGGGATGATGTCATAGTGATGTCACACCTACCACATGTCTACCTCTAAGCGGTGATACATATCACCCAAAAATGGGTCATTCGGGTGCCCAAAAATGATGAATCCGCCTGCCACGTGTCCATGCTGACGTCATCACTTCTACATTTGAGCCAATCGCATGCCACCATGTATCTTGCCAGAGGATAGAGAAAGGGTCCTGGAGGCCCATTCTATGAGCAATTTCCTTTGTTTATTAAAAAAAACCATTGGGTCCAAGAAACCAGTCTTGACACCACTCTTGTGCGATTTGTGGTTTTTGGAGGAGAGGTCCCAAAGTGAACTTCCACTATTGATCTATGCAATCGGTGGTGTGGGAAAGCACACCACCAAGCTTGTCTAAAGAGTCATTTTAGGTGCTTTCAAAAGGTTTCCATGTGGCCCGACGCTTTTCCCTTTTGATCTTCAGTCGGGTCGACGCTCTACTATGTTATAACTCTGTTAAACCTTTGGGCTAGCCCTCATTAGGTTGAACTGTATAAGTGGGCTCCCTTATTGAAATCTCATTGGTCGGCTCTCTATTGCCGTGTCTCGATGCCTATTCCTTTTTTGTGCCAAAAGAGTTGTGCCAGGGTGATACTGTTGGGCTATCATTGCTAGGTGGGCTCCACTTGTGGCCAATGAAATGTCTCCCCACAGCTTTGTTTTCGGTTTCGTCTACCCGAACCTTCACGTAGAGACTCTTCCAACCTTGTCACTGAACTTTGGAAATGTGCCAAACTTAGCTACATGCCAAGGCTCCTCCAAAATCCTTCTTGCTATGATATCTTTGACTTGGGGTCACCGAATTTGATTAGATCTATCTCACGATATAGGAGGCCATTTTCAGATTTCCACATACCACTGGAAATCTCTTTTAGAGCTCTATCCATCTCAGTGGATTTCACCTACATTTGAGATTATCTACTACTATAGAAATGGCTTCAAAATCTTTGCACCATTTTGTTTCCATGTTGCCACTCTTTCCATTGCCTTTGAAAGTTGCAATGATTTTGGCCTGTGCCTTTGCTATGCCCGTGCCACATTTTCCATTGCCTTTTACATTAATGAAAACATATTTCCAACAATCTCCCCCTTTGGCATTGATGGAAACACCAAAATTAAACAAAACATATTTAAAAAAATATGAACAAATCCTTTAAGTGCTACTCCCCCTTAGATGCACCTCTCTTGTCCTCAATGGTTTCTACAGCTATGGTACTGTTTCTCATATTATTGTTGTGCTTGATTTGGTTTGATTACCATCTACCACACCTTGCTTCCTTATTTTTGTTTGATGACTATGGATCTCTCCCCCTTTGACATCAATGGCAAAGACACCATCATGCTCCGCCTATCACCATACTCCATCTGTCAATGATATTTCTCTATCATGTTGATCCTGTGAACCTGGCAACTTCACCTTTATATGTTGAAAATGCAACAATTGCCTTACTTCCTCTTAAAGGAAGAGCTAAAGGAGGGAGGCAAGATGCACAACTCCCAATCTTTGCCTCAAATACTAACCTTGTTCTCTAGGAAGCGTCTTAGTGAAGTTATAAGCAACTTTCTCTTTTGTAGGAACATATTCCAACTTCACAATTTGAGCTGCAACTTGATCTCTCAAGAAATGATACTTGAATATAATATGCTTTGTCTTGGAGTGCAAACCTAGATTCTTTGACATGCCGATTGCACTGGTGTTATCACAAATAATGGGAATAGGATGATCATAGAAAACTTGTACATCTTTAAAGTTTGCTTCATTCAGAAAAGTTTAGTACAACTAGAAGCTACTGCAATATATTCTGCTTCAGTTGTAGATAAGGAAATGGAAGCTTGCTTCTTGTTTAACCATTAGACTAGAATTTATCTAAGAAATAAAGCACCACCACTTGCGTTTTTTCGATCGTCTGCATCCCCTGCCCAATCAACATCAGTATAAATAGTAAGTGAAAAATATTTACCTCTGGGGTACCATAGTCCATATTCCATTATTTCTCTAAGATATCTAAGAATTCTCTTGGCTGCTAGTAGATGAATTTATCTGGGATTTGCTTGAAATATTCCAACTATAGAAACGACCTACATGATGTCTAGTCTTGAAGCTGTCAAATATAAGAGGGGTCCAATGATGGATCTATATAAAGTCTGGTCAACTGCTAAAGATTCATCCATCTTACTAAGCTTGCGACCAATCACCATTGGAGTGCTCACTAAATAGAATTATTCCATGCCAAATTTCTTCAGCACTTCTTTGAGATACTTTATTTGAGAGATAAAAATTCCTTTGGGGGTCAGTGCAATATGCAATCCAAGAAAGTAAGAAAGCTCTCCAAGGATGGAAACACTGAACCCGACCTTCATATCAGTTGCAAATTCATTGGTCAGCAAATCTGAATCACTGGAAAAGCTGATATCATCAACATGTTCAACCACTATAATGAGTTTGTTGTCTTTTGTTTTGACATATAAGTTGTTATCAACTGCACCTCTTTTTAATCCACACTTGAGTAGGTAGTTGTCTAGCTTGGAATACCAAGCTCTAGGGGCTTGCTTAAGACCATACAAAGCCTTCTTAAGTCTGCAAACATAATCTAGTTTCTCTATCACCTGAAAACCTTCTGGCTACCCTATGTAAACTTCCTCCTATAGCTCTCCATGAATAAAAGTAGATTTGACATCCATTTGATAGATTTTGAATTTTTTAAAACAAACAAATACCAAAAACATTCTTATTGCTTCTAATATTTCAACAAGAGCAAAAGTTTCATCAAAATCCAAGCCTTCTATTTGTGCATAGCCTTTGCATACCAATTTGGCCTTGTTTCTTACCACTTCTCCATGATCATTTAATTTGTTCCTGAAACCCACTTTGTTCCAATGAGATTCTTACTAGCAGGTCTTGGAACAAGCTCCCAAGTCTATTTTTTCTCTATTTGGTCTAGTTATTCATTCATTTCCTTTAACCAATGTTGATCATTACTAGCTTGAACAACATCCTTTGGTTCCTCCATGGAGAACATGGCAACATGTGCTTGCGTAGGGGGATTTAACAATTTCCTTCTTGTCTACACACCATTATTTAATTCACCAACAATCTAATCAGTTGGGTGATGTTTTTGTACATACCTCAGGGGTTATTTGGCTTGAGGACTAGATGGATCTTCCTTGCTTTCATTTGCAACTACCTCATCTTTCTCTTCACCAATGCTCACTAGTTAATCAACGCCAGATTTTTTGATCTGTTTCTCTTCTTGGTTAGCATGCTCATCCACCTTCACATCGATGTAATCAATGATTCTCTTGGTGAATTTATTGTAGCATTTGTAACCTTTGTTGTTGTGTGAGTACCCCAGAAAAATTCCTTCATTTGCTCTGGCATTGAATTTTCCAAGTTTTTCAGCGTTTCTCTTGATGTAGCATCTACTGCCAATTTTTTTTGAAGTGTTTGATTGTTGTAGGTATGCCACACCGCAACTCACAGGGACTTGTGTATTTATTTGGTCTGAGATGAGCTTTGTTGAGAATAAACACTGTTGTATGAATTGCCTCTGCCCAAAACCTATGTTGCACATTCTTTCCTATCATCATCGCTCTGGCTAATTGTTGCACTGATCTGTTTGCTCTCTTTGCTACACCATTTTGCTGGGAAGTTTATTATATTGTAAATAGTATTTTGATGCCATTATTTTTATAGAATTCATAAAATTCTTTTGAAGTGAACTCAACTCCATTTTTTGACCTTATGCTTTTGATTTTGCAATCAGTTTCATTCTCGACCATGGCTTTGAACTCTTTAAACTTATCAAAAGCTTCAGATTTCTCTCCGACGAATGCAACCCACATCATCCTACAAAAATCATTAGTTATTAGCATAAAATATATTTGACCTATGGTTGACTACGTTCTGGATGGTCCACATAAATCCATGTGTACGAAATGCAATGAATTTGATGACGAGTTCTCTTTTGACTTAAATGGAACTTGAGCTTGATTTCCCAATTCGCAGGATTTCTAGATTGCATTCTCTTGTTTTTCTTGCTGAGTTTGACTATCTGAACAAAGTTCAAATGTCCAAGTCTTTTATGCCATAACCAAAACTCATCAATATTTGTTAAGAAACATCTCTTTGTCTTCTCTTTGAGCACATAATCATTATTATCTATTCTCACAACTTCAACAACTATCTCATCTATGCCTGTAGACTTGATTTGACAATTTTAGCTTTAAATATCACATCATAGCCTTGATTACACATCTGAGATACACTAAGTAGGTTATGATTCAACCCATTAACATACAAAACATTCTTGGCTTTACCTTTTCCAATTGATAGACTGACTACTCATTTTGCAATTATTTTGCCTAGAGCATTATTGTCAAAGGTCACATTACCTTTATCAATTTGTTTCCAAGTTATAAATATTTTTGTCTCCTGTCATGTGCCTAGAACAACCATTGTCCACATACCAATGGATCCCAACATTATTATCATACAAAGCAATATCACATTGCTTTGATTTCTCTTTCTCTTTCCACACTTTGGGCTTTTGTTCAGTTTGCTCAATAACTAGTTCAACCTTTTTCACCTTGAGTTTGCGATTGACTGCTATATGTCCAAAATTTTGACACTTAAAACATTGTACCAAAGAGTTTAGAGGAGAAAAAGAGTTATTGTACCCGGGTCTTCTTTTTATTTTCTGAATTCTTCTGCTAGATCTGAGCTGTCTATAAGAGAGATTAATTTTGCAATTAGCTGCTCTGTGGCCATAATTGGTGCATGAGAAACAATACCATGGGAATATATTATTGTTCCTAGAAGGCTTCCTTTTTCGTTGAGCATGTTCAACATTATTCTTTTACTGCGAATTTTTCTTTAGTTGTGTATTTGTCTCTTGCTACTTTGAAGTCCATTCTTTTGTTCGAACAAAGGTAATTTCATTTTTACCTTTTAATTCAATTGCTACACTGGACTCAACTTCACAACCTAGACTATTTCGATTTGAGGAGGCTCGCTGTGCTTCTAATATTTCATTCAAATCTTCAGTTCCTTTTCTAATTTTTTGATTAAAACTGAGCTACATTTTGCCCTTCTCCAACTCCTTCTTTAGCAACACGATTTCTACTTCTAGCTTCTCACATGTTTGAGCCTTTTCATTCAACTGTTGGTTCAAGGAATCTTGTATCTTCTTACCTTCTTCTATTTGCAAGAGCTATGTCTAAACAATCTCATACTTTTATTTTTCCAAGGACTCCTTCAGGACTTTGTTTTTCTTTCTCAGCCTTTCTATTTCTTCCAGAGCACTTACAAGTTTTCCTTCTGGATTGACTTCTCCCTCTTCATCGTTAGAATTAATAACCTCGACTTGTAGATTTTCTATGGCCATGCACATAAATTCTGTAGAGCTTCATCATCTCTATCCTCATCTGAGGGTTGGCTAGGTTCACTTTCTGAGGAGCTCTCTGCTTGAGCATAGAAACCTCTCTTCTTAGCTTTCTTTCTATCCTTTTGAACGTTCTTAATTTTTTCTTTAGGATCATAGTATTTCTTATTCTTTTCAAGACAATTTGATGCATAATGACCAAATTTTCCACAATTAAAACATTTGAATGGTAACTTACCTTTATACTTCCCTGATCCTTGCTTGAGCTTCCTCATGAAGTTGGCTTCTTCTTCATCTGATTCACAACATGAGTCATCATGTTCATCCTTGCACTTCTTTTCTGATTTGAATGTGGATTCTTTGGCTGTAGTATTTCCTTTATAAATCCTCATCTCATAGGCAGTGAGTATGCCGAAGAGTTGATATAAAGTGAGAGAGCCTAGATTGGCCATTTCTTTAATGGCCGACACTGTGTTTAAACCTTTCAGGAAGAGATCTCAATACCTTTTGAACTACCACATCTTCATCTAGCTTCTCATCAAGCCCTCTTATTGTGTTCACAACTTCAGCAACTCTTAGAAATTACTTTGCAATATCTTCATCATCATACATGCTCAATGATTCAAATTGGATCCTATAACCTTGGAGTTTAGCTTTTTTACTGTACTTTCTCCTTCATAGTAGCTGCTCATCTTGTCTTAGATTTCTTTTGCAGATGCGAAATCCATTAATTTGACAAAAATTGATTCATGTAGGCCAACAAGCAAGGCATGCATTACTTAAGCATTACATGTGAACTCCAACTTATGATCTTTGGTAACAACTACTAGAGGTCTTTGATATTCTTCTTCCACAACATCCCACCCATCAACTCTAAGTGATTGAATGTAGGTCTTCATCCTCACTTTCCAAAGCACATAGTTTGTTCCATTAAATATAGGTTCCTTATTGGTAAAACCTCCTTCCTCGTTTTACATGGTTCTTTATCTTTCTTCCAACTATTAGATTGATCAGAAGTAACCTACTCTGATACCAATTGTTGGAAACAAGGAAAATATTGTTTGGGGGGGGGGGGGGTGAATCAGTATTGTAACAATTTTACCAATTTAAAAAATTCTTTTCACTTTATGTAAGAAAAATAAGACATTAAAGAATACTTTTAGTAATAAGTATGACAAGCAATAATTTTAGTCAATCAATGGAACACACAAAGAACAAATAACTTCTTCGAAAACGCTTCTTCAATTTATTCATAGGGAAAGCTACAACTTGTTATTACAATTTTTTGGCTATCACAAGCAGGAAGCTACAACTTCCTGATTTATTAGCTACAACTTAATGGATCTACAACCCCAACTATTCTCCAACACCCACTAGAAGGAGAAACAACCCCTAATCTGCAAGCTACAACTTGCTTTGACACTCACTATTTCATCTCTCATCCATTTTCATACTCAGAAACATGAATGCCTTCTCTCCTTTTCAAAATAAAATAATTTTGCCTCAATCACCACTTATAGAATCACCTACAACACCATCACCATCACCATGTTGCAACAAAATCTTTTTCTAAAAACAAATGATGTCAATTTTGCTTACTCAGGCCTTGTTTTATGGTTTTCCTTTTACTAATTTTGGCTTCTTGGATTTCTGCATGCATCACTATTTTTTTCCTTTTCCTATTCAAATTTGTCTTCTAACTATGTTTGTTGTTTTGGGCTTAGTATCCAAGTCAAACTAACCTTAACCACCTTTTTCTACAACTTAAAATGAGTTATTTTACATATTTTTGCATTTTAGATTCTTTAACAGACTTTAGAAGAGCTTCGCCAATTTTAATTGTTGTTTAATTTGGCTTAACTATTGCCAAACAAACAGTTCCACCGTTTTTACCTTTAATTTCCTTTTGTTGGGCTCCCTTGCCTGTTTTTCCACCATAGAACCGGGTCTCCATGACCACTAGTTAAGCAGTTGGGCACTAAGACTTGTTAATCCCTTCGCGAGCCTAATTGTTTTTTTTTAATCGTACTGTGTCATTGGTCATGTTTCTACAAAAAACGATCAAGGGATAGGTCCAGACGCTTATCTTGACACCTCCCAAGAGCCTTTACAACTCTATTCTCTATGCCCTGGGTTCATTTCTACGTGAAATGACCCAAGGGTTGGGTCCAGGCACTAAGACGAAAGCTCCTAAACCCAACTCCTTTTATTATCCACCGTTCCCCTAGTCTCCAACAACTACAAGGGACCTTGTGCAGACGCGTAGGCCATAGCCACTTCTATCTTGGTGTATTCCCATGCACCTTCATATTAATTTTCCAGAATCCATCTACCCAGATGAGCTATCAATGGGGTCCGCCCGACACCCTTTTTATTAGCTGCTGTGTTGTTTTGTCAGTGCCGACGTATCTTGATGCCCTGTAACCCAACACATTACTTTATGCACTTTGATCATACCACTGGGATCATACCCTCGGGATGACATCACAATGACCACGTGTCAACCTCTGAGTGGTGATACATGTCACCCAGAAATGGGTCATTCGAGTGCCCAAAAATGATGAATCTGCCTGCCACGTGTCCATGCTGATGTCACAACTTCTGCATTTGAGCCAATCACATGGCACCACCTTTCCTACTAGAGGAGAGAGAAAGGGTTATTAAGGCCTGTTCTACAAACAATTTCCTTTGTTTATTAAAAAAAACCACCAGGTCCATGAAATCACCCTCGACACCACTCCTATGCAGTTTGTAATTTTTGGAGGAGAGGTCCCGGAGTGAAACTCCACTATTGATCTATGTGATCAATGGTATTGGAAACCATCTCTTGTGGCCACCAAGCTTGTGTAAAGGGCCATCTCGGGTGCTATTGGAAAGCTTCCATGTGGCTCGACACTTTGCCCTTTTATTATTCTATTGGGCCGATGCTCTACTGCATTACAACTCTGTTAAACCATCGAGCTAACCCTCAATGGGCTGAGCTGTCAGATCAGCCTCATCCACTCAAATATCATTGGTTGACTCTCTATTGTCGTGTCTTGGTGCTCGTCTCTCGATCCATTCCTTTTGTGTGCCAAAATGGTTGTGTTGGGTTGATATCGTCGAGTGGGCTCCACCTGCGACTAATGAAATGTCTCCCCACTACTTTGCTGTTGGTCACATTTGCTCGAAGCTTTTTGTAGAGGCTTCACCAACCTTGCCGTTGCACCTTGGCAATGTGACAAACTTGGCTACATGTCAAGGCTCATCCAAACTCCTTCTAACTTTGATATCTTTAACTTGGGGTCACCGACTTTGAATGGCTCTATCTCACGATCCAGGAGGCCATTTTTAGATTTCTACATACCACTAGAGAGCTCTTTTAGAGCCCTACCCATCTAAGTGGGTTTCACTTGCATATAAGATGATTTACTACTCTAGAATGGGATTCAAAGTCTCTACACCATTTTGCTGTCATGTTGCCACTCTTGCCATTGCCTTTAAGAGTTGTAATTATTTTGGCCTTTGCCTTTGCTATGCATGTGCCACCTTTTCCACTACCTTTTCCATTAATGAAAACATATTTCCAACATAGATTTCATCCCATGACAACTTTGAGGCAGAGAGTTACTTGCCCACACTTGAAGAAGGTAGCTAAATTTCCAAACACACTGGTGGTGTTTGTGGGATGCATTTGCACATGAGTTAGAGGGAGGGAATTCACGCATTGAGAAAAGAAGAAGGGACATGTTTTTTCCTAGCCCATGCATTCTTATATGCATGTGGGCTTAAAATGGTGCATGTGTACCCCTTGCACTACACAAAATCTTTTTATGTGCCTCTATATTTCTCATTGAGTTTGAAGCATGTCTATGTGCCGATGCCAAAAGAAAGTTCAATGAAGTAGGGATGCATGGGTGATATCTAGGCTGAGAAATCTGTGGGGCTTTTTGGATGAGAATTTCCTGGGCTATGGCTTGTTTTTAGATAGCAAAAACCACTAGAGGCTATGCTAGTTGAGAAATTACGAAGAGGTTGAAGAACTCTAGAGCTACATGGATGATATTACTTAGTGTAGTGTTGGGGGCTGAGAACACAAATGTGAGCACGGTTGAGAAGTTGTTGGAAAGTGTGCTCTTATTCCTACAAAATTAACACAACTAAAAAACCTCCTTTTTATTTATACATACCTCTCTTAAAGATAGAACTGAGATTCAATTTGCTTTGTGTGAACCCATATGTTGTTTTCTTATTTGATTAAGCCACTGTGGAGTAATAGTTAGGAGCTACTGAGAACACATGAGAAATGGGGTTTGCTAATTATATGTGAGTGAAAATTTGAGAAATTCTGAGAAACTACCTCTTTACACTTTGAATATGGGTCGAGGGTGGTTGGCTGCAAGAAATGATAGTTATGCAGTCATCCTATGGTTGGGAGGAGAGTTGAAGTCCCAATCTCAATTTCCAGTCATCAAATCCTTAGATAAGTTTCCTACTTGTGTTATCGTGTAAATTAACTCCATATAAATTATTATTACTTATGTGAAATGTGAGTGCTTGGATGAAATTTTTGTCTTAATGGTTACAAGGCTAATTGTACTGTGCCCGTATGGCCATTCTTAATATTCCAATGATATCTACTTGTATTCCTAAATTGCAACATACATACATACATACATGCTTATTGTTGATCATTATGTTTAAAAGGCTAATATGCCTTGTATTGAAATAATTTGTGTTAAGAGGTTCGTGCTATTGTACTGTTTAGTGGAGTGTGTCTGTGTGTGTGTGAATACATACATACATACATACATGCTTATTGTTGATCATTATGTTCAAAAGGCTAACATGCCTTGTATTGAAATAATTTGTGTTAAGAGGCCTATGTTGTTGTACTGTTTAGTGGAGTGTTCCTTTGTACCTTCCTGTAATAACATTGTTGTGCAAGTTTCATTTTAAACTTAGGAGGGATTGTAACTAAGGAGTATCCACTACACACACACACATATACACCATAAAAATCCAAGAGATATTGCCCTGTTTGATTATGTGTCATGGGAATTTTGTATACACACATATGTATGTATATAAATGTAAGCTCAAGAGGGATTGGCATGACACTATCTAATTGTCAAGATTTCCATTAAAATACACACACACATAATCTCAAGTGGGAGTCACATAATTCTAAGTATCAAGGGAAGGTGTACACACACACATATGTGTGTGTGTGTGCATATATGTTGGCCACCCAAATGCCTTGAACGAGGCCAATGAAAGGGAGCGTTACATAGTGGTATTAGAGCATTAAGTTCAATATTGGGCCTCTAGATATGATTCATGGTTCTTGCAAAATTTGATAGATTATAAGACTGGATTATAGATGATAATAGTTATGATAATTGATGCTATGTGATGTTTGAGATGTATATATATGTGTAGTATGTATATTGATTTTGATATGGTTATTTCTTCTAATGGAATTTCTAACTTGAGATGTGATGTTTTAGATAGCTTTCACCAACAAACTTATAGTGACAAGCCAAGGTGATGATGGATATTTTTCATTTATGTTTGTATTGTGTAACAATTGGGTGTGTGCCACAATAGATAGGAATACATCAAGAGATGAGAAGTAGGATGGTACATAATAACATTGATAGATACTAGCATGGACATGAAGAAGACTTAGTAGAAAAGAGGGGAGAGGAAGGTTCTGTTGATTGGATGGATACTCTTAGAATTCTGAGATTTGGATTGAGGAGCTATAAAGATGACAATGAGAAACTTTTCAGTGCCCAAGAAAAGTAGGTGGATATGAATGCAGTCACACTGCAAACCATATTAGACATGTAGAGACAAAATTAGCATGAATTAGGAACCAAATACAAGTTTAAGCAAATTTCATCAGGATTTGGAAGACTAGAGTTGGATACTAAAGGTATAGAGGGAAACAAATCCAAGAAAAGATAGAAACAAGGGAGTGAGGATATCGTGAGGGGTGGAACTCCTCTGAGTACTCTTGAGAGAAGTGAAAAAATCCACAAGCACCTTCATATTTCTACAACCGAAAGGAACTATCAACATAAAAGAAAGAGAAAGGAATATGTGCTAGAAGAGTTTAAGAAGGCAAATCCTCTTATAATCGATGGAGAGGTGAAGAAGGCTAGAGAAATGAAGGCATGGTTGCTAGGAATGAAGAATTTTTTTAGAGTCCATAATTATTTTTAAGAAATGAAGCAAGGGTAGCCACCTTCAACCTAAGAAGAAAATTCAATATCTAGTGGGAACACCTAGAGAATGTCAAGACCATTTAAGAGGAAGAATGGTCTCGAAGGGAGTTTGAAAATAATTTAAGGAAAATGTACCTATCTGAGAGGTACTATGATAGCAAGTCCATGGATTTCTATGAACTAAATATGGGGTAGTTTCCCGACGAGGAATACATCACAAAATTTCTAGAGTTGTTAAGGTATGTCCCTTACCTCAAGGAAGAAAATGCGAAAGTTTAGAGGCATATTAGTGACTTTCTACAAATGTTCAAAGACCGAAATGAGTTTGATGAACCACAAACCCTTGAGGACACAATCAAGAAATTAAAAAACTATTATGAAAAATTGAGGCACAAGCGAAATTGTAGGAATGTGTGGAAATCCAAGGGAAATCCCATCTATGAAGGAAAGAGGAAAAAGTCTACAGGTCGCCAGTAAGGTGGAAGTGTGAGGCTCGTCACTACTGTTAGTCATCACCAACCCTCTAAACATATTAGAGAAGAAGTGGATGGGCCCTGAAGGAAATCCATGATATCCTGGGAGTGTAAGGGATACCACTTATGAAGGGATTTTCCTCTAATACAGAGGAAATTCCTTGGATTGCATAACATATAAGAAGCATAAACAATCAACTACATGGCTTGGAATATGCTCACAATTTAGCCATGAAAAATAGGTAAGCTTAACACCATGAATTGATTATTGAGATGGAAGGTATGATTTGCAATAAGAATATATTTGTTTTAATTGACCCTAAATAAAATTTTAGTGATATCAATATAGTAGTTGTCAAAAAGTGTGCTTTGACCAAGGAAGCACACCAAGAATCTTGACTAGTTCAATTCGCCACAAGGACAAGGTGTTGGGTGGAGAATATAGTCAAATTGTGCCCATTTGAGTTGAGAAACATGCATACAACTACCAATTTCAATTTATTGGTGTTTGGTGCATATGACACATTTCTAGGGATGGATTATTTGAACCTTCATAGGACCAAAGTTGACTGTTTTGAAAAATAAATAAAGTGCCTCGGCAAGGATGGAGAAAGAACGATGCTATGAGGAAAGGTGAAGCTGATATTAGTCTAATTAATAACAATGATGTAGGCCAAAAGGTGTTGCCAAAAGGTTCGTAAGCATTTTGATATCAAAATCAACAATAGCTATGAAATTGAGGGTTGCAGTGACCTATTGGAACACCGAGCCTTGAAGTAATTTCAAGATGTGTTTCCAGAAGAAATTTATGATTTTCCTCCACATAGAGAAGTGGACTTCTCCATAGAGCTTCTACCTATAACATCGATGAAATATAAATCGAATGAGAAATCTAGAGTTAGGAGAGCTAAAGCTAAAGATCAAAGAAATTTTATACAAAGGATGCATAAGGATGAGTGTGTCACCTTGCAGAGCACAAAACTTGTTTGCGAAGAAGAAGGATGACACACTTAGACTATGCATAGATTACATGCAACTAAACACAACCACCATAAAAAATCAATATCCCTTGCCATGGATTAATGATTTGTTTGATCAATTATGGGTGGTATTAGAGGTATGGGTATCACCAGGTGCACATAAAAGAGGAAGATATCTATAAAAATGCATTTTGAGCTAGGTATGGGAATTATGAATTTGTTGTTGTGCCCTTTGGACTTACAAATGAACCTAAAAATTTGATATGCTTGATGAAAAATGTTCTTAGCCCTTATTTGGACAAGTCCGTCTTAGTATTTTTTGATGATATATTGGTGTATTCAAAGACCAAATAGGAACATGAAGAGCATATAGATATGATGCTATAGCTATTGAGGAAGCACAAACTCTATGCAATGCTCAAAAAGTGTGAGTTCTTTCGGTCCTAGATTTAGTATTTGGGACATATTGTCTCAAAGGAGGGTGTGGTAGTTGACCCAGAGAAATTTAAAGCAATTATGGACTAGCCAACACTAAGAAATGCAGCTGAAATAAGATCATTTATGGGGTTGTAAGGTTACCACAAAATATTTATCAAAAAATTCTCCAAGATTGATTGCCCAATCAGAACATTACAAAAGGAAGGGTGTAAATTTGAGTGGACAATAGAATGTGTTGCAAAGTCTGAGCAAGTGAAGTATTTACTAACTCATGCATCCATTCTTAGAATAAGAAACCCAAATAAAGACTTTGTGGTAAGCATATATGCATGCAAAGAAGGACATGGTGCAGTCTTGATGTAGGAGGCCCAAATAGTTTGTTATGAATCTAGAAAGTTGAATTAGCATGAGAAAAATTATGTTTCTCAGGATTTAGAGATAGTAGCGATTATTCATGCATTGAAGACGTGGAGACAATATCTCCTTGGAAGGAAGTTCATCTTAATGACATATCATGGGGTTCTGAAATATTTTTTTGACCAACCAAAGTTAAATTCCCAATTGGCTAGATGGGTGGCCTTAATTAGTGAATTCAAATTTGAAATCAATTATATAAAGGGAAAAATGTTAGTGATGCACTCAACAGGAAGTTGTAATTGTCTCATGTATCAGTAGTAAGCTCATGCGAGGAAAATATGCAAGAGAATATTAAAGAAGTCGAACAAAAGGACAATAAATACCAACAATTAAAATAAGTGTTGCATCAAGATCTAGAAGGTGAGAGAAATAATAATTTTTTCCTCTCAAAGGACACACTATTGTGATTTAAAGGCTGTATATATATTCCTTGTGACAATGATTTAAAGAGGCTCATGTTAAATGAATTTCATAAAAATACTCATTCCGACCCCCCGGGTATAACAAGATGTTAATAACCATCAAGAGGTCATATATTGACTTGATTTGAAAAGAGATGTGGCTGAGTTTATTTCCAAATGCATAGAATGCCAAAATTTTAAGGCTAAATGCAAGCATCGATGAAGACTATTACAACCAATACCCAATCTAGAATGGAAGTGGGAAGTGATTTCCATGGGTTTTATTACAAGTTTGCCATGGGAAACAAAGATACATGATGAAATCACGGTTGTGGTGGACACCTTGAGCAAGTTAGCTCACTATGTGGTTTTCAAATCCACTCATACAAGTGTTGTGGTTCAAGTGTTTATAAAGGAAATAGTGATGCTACATGGGGCACCTAGGAAAACTATAGAGAAACAAAACTCACTCCAAAATTTTGGAAAGGGTTGTTTGTTGGTTTGGGAACAAAAATATATTTTTTTAGAACATACCATCCACAAATAGATGGGAAGACTAAAAATATAAATATAGTACTAGAAGACATGCTTTAGATGTATGTCATGCATCAACCAAGGTAGTGGGAGGATTTTCTTCTGCTTGTGGAGTTTTTAGTTATAAAAATGGGTATCACGAATCCTTAAGGATGATCCCATTTGAGGCACTTTACAAAATGAAATGCAACACTCCTATAAGCTAGGGTGACTTGGTGAATAGGATCCACATTGCGCATGATATGTTAAAGGGGATGGAATGAGAACTGCTAACCATCACACATAAATTTGAAAGTGGCTCAAGATATGTAGAAGAGCTATGTAGACCAACATAGCATACATAAAGGGTTCAAAGTAGGAGAACATTTCTACCTATAAGTTAGACCCAAGAAAAGATCGCAAAAGGTTGGGTCTTGTGTCAAGTTGGCACCATGGTTTTGTGGGCCATTTCAAATTTTAGAGAGAGTAGGGCTAGTGGCATATAGATTGACCTTACCTCCTACAGTAACGATTCATAGTTTTTTTCATGTTTCTTTACTCAAGAAGTATATACAAGATTCTAATCATGTGATTATAGGTCGGTGTTAAAGGAAAAAGTAGAGGGAGAGTTCCAGTAGTAACCTATGTGCATCCTAGATTGGAGGAAACTCATGTTCCAAAATAAAGTTATCGAGCAAGTAAAAGTGTAGTGGAGGCACTTTGGGTCTAAGGAAGCCACATGGGAGATGATTGATCAAATGTGGGCAATATATCCATTTTTTTTTGCTAATTAAATAAAATGTAAATAACTTTGTAAATAATGTATAGAGCTATGTATATAAAGCTCATAATGGTCTCTTATGTTTGGTTAAAGCATGTTTGTAATTGTGTTTAGGTTTAGAACACTGAGGACTGTGTTCCTCCAAGAGGGTGGGGTATGTGACAACCCTTTGTTGGCATAGTAGTGTTGCCATTGATGTTAACCAGTGCTCAACCTTGTAATCATGTTTTCTATTAATTTTCTACTATTATATGCTGTTACAATCACCTTAGCCCAATTATTTTCTTTAATTAGCAGTCTTTCAACAAAATTTGTTCTTCCAATTATCAAGAGTAATTTAAGATAGAAAAATAAATGCAATTGATAACAGAAAAAAATCAAGAGCAATAAGAGACACAAGGATTTGGTCGAAGAACAGGGAAAAATCCACAGTAAGGAAAACCCTTTCAAATTATTCTTCTTATTATATTGTCATAAAATGTTCAGTAAAGAGAGAGTACAATGTTCCAATTCGTCAATAACAAGAATATCCAACAAAATCAACCAAACATTCTCCAAGGGATGAGCCCAATAAACGAGACTGATCAAAATTAAAGTTCCCAAGTCTATGGTCAGTGGTCAAAATATATAGTCAACTGTCAAAAATATCTTAGGTCTTAGCCACACGGAGCTGGTAACGATTAGTGCGGTTGCAACTCTCCATCTGCAGAGATAACTATATTAAGCGAGTGGCTGCAGCTGAGGATTCCCTGTTCCAACCCCGTGACTCCAAAGCAATTTCTTCTTTTCACACATGTGAGCTTGGGCCCTACAATTTTAGACTAGTATGAACCAATTTCACGAACCAATTTCATACATGTATGAACCAATTCAAAGAAGAGAGATAAGAATATGCTTATTTATGATGTATAAATGAGGTTCACTTGACTTGTATTTATATGCTTCCAAGGGTGCCAAATTTCTCTTTAAATCTGATGTGTACCTTTGTGCACATGTGGCTTTCCTCTTCAAAAATACATTTTTCCTTAACTGAATTAAATTCAAGGGCTAGGAGGGTCTTTCTTGATGAGGAAGACTACCAAAGGAGGGAATTTGTACCTAAGATACCAAATCAACAATTTATATGCTTTGTCCTAGTTTAATGTATGGTATTTTAGGTTTGTTACAGTGTCTAACTATTACCTATTGATGTTGTGAAGCTGAGCTACAAATTGGGTGCAAGGAGAATACAAACTTGAAGGGTTGAGGCATGTCCTCTGGGAAGAATTTGTGAACAAAGAAAAGATGTTTCTATCCTCACTGGCATGCCCATACTATCCAAGCAAGGATCCTCCCTCGGAGCATGTCTTATCCCCATGATGATTGATTTACAAGAAATTCTGATTTATGGGTGAACATAATTTTGCATGAGCATTTCCAAAGGTATTTTCCTGAGGTTTTTGATAGTTTAAAGTTGGCTTCAGTTGCTCCATATCCTAGAAGGTGATCAAGTCAAAGATAATGAGGATTAGTGATTTATTGATCACATCTTTATTCATTGATAAAATTCCAGAATGTGAAGTAGAAAGGATTGGATAGAGAGAGAATGTCAACTAAAAATATGTAGAGATAGAGTGCTGATTAGAGATCAGATTTGGAGTATATGTGAGAGGATGATGAAGATTATATGCATCTATATATTTAACATGATTGTGTTGCAGATCCTAGTATGGCGTTGCTATTGATATGGAGAACATATTTTTTGTTGTAGCAATTACAATTGTAGATCGTAGATTAGATTTCTAATATGTTTGTGTTATAGGGGTTTTGTTGGAGAATTTATTGTTTTATCATTTTTGTATGTGTTTTGTATGGTTGCTAGAGTTTTATTAGTGATGGTTAAGTATAAGGATCAATTTGTTATTGTGTGATTTTTCAAGGTTTGATTTCGATAAGAAATTTTATTGTGAGGTTAATCTTATCGTAGAGTTTGTAGTCAGTTGTGCAAATTGTATTCAGTTAATGAATATAGAGGATATTGTGAGTCTAATATGAAAATGGATGAAATGTGGTTCACAAGTGTTTGTATGTAGAGATTATGGATCCAATATGAAACATTATGAAACATGGTCCATAGGAGAGCTTGAAGGTTGGTACCTTCAGTGAGGCAAGTGGTGGCATACTTTAGGTAGTGGCTAGAGAACTTAGGAGTGGTGGCTAGATAGTCAAGTACTAGTGGCTGGGTGAGACTTATTGGGAGTGGTGGATTCCAGCAGGTAGTGGCCTGCAAATTCGAGGGTGTGGTGGCATCTTGCATGTGGTGGCCTAGAAATTTCATATAGGTAGTGGCCTAGAGCGAGTGGTGGCTCACTTGATTGGAAAGTTGTGGCTTGCATAGTGATGGTGGCCAATGACTTTATAAAAGAAGAATTTTATAACAATAGTATAAGAGTGAAGCAAAAATTTCAACAATGGTTTTCTCCCTTTGGGTTTCCACCTTACATATGGTGTCTCTATGTGTGCATGTTGTATTGTTGATGTGTTTCTACTCATGATTATTTTTTCACATGTTTACATGTTTATATGACCTACTAATCTGTTGCTGATGGATTACATTATGATGTGCTGCTAATAAGTGAATGAATAAGGATTTGCAAGAAAAGAAAAAAAATGGTAAAATTGATCATAGTGCACGATACTTATTCACCCCCCTCAGTATTGTTTAAGGCTCCCAAAAAGTGGTATTAGAGCATGGGCTCTTGGTTGCAACTTAATCAATGAAGAGTAGATCTAGGCAATGTTGGCATTATTTATTTATTATTATTATTTTTTTTAATTTTAATTTTTCAGACTAAATCCTCTAGGAGTGTCTTTGCTCACAACGACAAAGTTTAAGGTATGGCAAGAAAATATCAAATATCTATTATAATCTCATGGATTTGACATTTGACAACTTGCTTGTGAAGGACGTGGAGGAAATTCTAGTTCAACAAAGGTGATGAAAAATTATGCTTTAGAAAGCTGTATAATTTATGAGAATCTCCACAATACAGATTCAGAGAAGAATAGATCTAAAATATGCTAAAGAGATTTAGGACAGGTTGGAGGTGATATCACCAACAATGGAGAGGTAAAAAAGAAGAGTAAGAATAAGAAAAAGAATAAGGATTCTCAAAAGCAAGAATTTTAGCCTGAGAATATCCTCCCCCTAGTACGAATGGTGCACTTGAAAAATAGAAAAATGAAGCATTAACAGAATTGAGTGTGCTTCTTTGCAATAGATATGAATGTATAAACACTAATGAATTAATTTTGAGTTATGATTTAGCTAGATATGATGATACCCATGCTAATATAGATGACGATGATGATTGTGATAAACTAATGCTACTTCAAGTAGAGTATGAGTCAACCCTAGATGCTATTGAAAAATTATCTCTCGAAGTTAGTAGACTAACAAATGATGCAAATTTTTGATGAAAAATAAAATGAGTTGAGAGAAAAGGTTCTTACTTTGAAGGTCGAACTTGAACAATCCAAAATTATTGAGGGTTTTATGGTCAGTCAAATGAAAGAAAAAGGGGGTCGAATTGGAAATATTGAAGCTGAAGTTATTACGTTGAGGAAGTAGTAGAAGATGGAGAAGAGAACCGTAGCCTTAGTTTTTCAGAGAACCAAATATCTCCATTGAATAGATCTGGTCTTGATTTTAAAAAGGGAGAGTCCAGCTCACATGTAGGCAAGAAAAATAATTAACAACCAAAAAGTCCTGAAGCAAACAATCATAGCAACAAGAGTAACCAAAGAAACAAGAAACAAATCCAGTAGCAACTGAGATGATCATTTTCTCCTTGCGTTGTGTTTACAGTGTGGGGTCTCCTCGATATGAAGTCCCAATTAGATGTCACACCATTTGGAGTAGGAGCCCCATCTGGAATACAACTTGGTTGCTAAAATAGTGGGTTTTAGTGGTATGCCTTGGCTGCGATAACAAATAGAATGACGTATTTGTAAATTTGGTGAAATGGGTGCGTGAATTTGTGAAGAGTCAAGTGCAATGCATGAAAGGTTCTAACATCACAAAGGGAAAGTGAGTGAGCCCCTTAGAAGCCTATAATAGTACACAACTTGAAAGGGACACACAAGCATGAAAGTGATCATAAGTTATCCTACAAAATATTTCACATGATAACCATGAATGAAATTTACAATAGCATGCATTCAACATGACTCATACTAATCCAAAAAAAAAATAGTTCATAAGCATTAACATTAATGAAATAACATATATTGCAAACATAACATGAATAATCCTACTATATTCATAAGATATGCATGAAAACATGCTAGCTCTGAGATTTTATTAAAGTGAAAGTACCAAACATACATATACAATTGTCAAACCACTAGTCCCAATAGTGGAACATGAAGCCAACACTTGCTCCTCCAAAGAAAGATACTCCCTCTATGCTAAGGAGAAGCCAAGGCTCTCAACAAAACTCCCAAGCTTCTGATCCTAAGCCAAAAGGCTGGCCAAAAACCCTTTACATGAGTTATGAGGGTATATTTATAACAAATGAGATGATTAATCATCTCCCCTTTGTGACTCTTCGACTTCCCTCATGACTCTTTGACTCTTTCAACCATGACCTTTGGACTTCATTACAAAATTAATCTTCATATTCCACAATGGACACTTGGAATTTCACTTCCAATTTATTAAAAAAGAATATTATAATATGATCACACCCATATAGGACAAAATTGGTTAGAGTCAACTAGACAACCTAATAAGACAAAACAAGTCAAGCTTGATTTTGTGGAAACTCTAGCCAAACACCTCAATTTTTAGTTTCTCAGCCACATAGTGGTACCAAGCTTTGTATTGTGCGATGACTTCCCCAAACTGTGCAATGGGATTAGGATGAAAGTCGACTCTAGCCTCCATTGTACCCGGGTACACTAACTTGGAACCAATCCAAGTTTCCGTCTTCATGTTGTGCCTGTTCACCTCTAGATCTTCCTTGGTGGCAATTTGCTTGAGTTGGTCCAAGTATTCTTCAACCTCCTGCTTGATTTTATTCCTGCCTTTGGCTTCAGTGAGTGATCCAATTGAAGGTATCTTATGTGACTTCACCATGGAATCCACATTGTTATACAACCATGCATACGAGGCCTGAATGTTAGAAATGAATGAGATGAGCTATTTGTTACTATGGATAAGAATTCAAACCTCTACTTTCTCTAACTCATCCTGATGCTTTATCTTCTTCACCAACTCAGTAGGTGGCCCTTTGTGCTGGATTTCCCACTCATACACAGTAGCGATGAATATATGAACAACCTTGAGAGATTTAAAATTATATTTTCACTTCTGCTAGATGTTGTGCAATCAGACAACTACTTTTTGCACGGTGAAAATATCTTCGTAGAGGCTTCTAATTATCTCTCCCAATTCTGATAATTCACCAAGTATGGCTGCCTATAGTTCTTCTAGATACACTTGTGTGGGAGCTACTTTCTGGACCTTTGCTTGGAGTTGTTCCTCTTTTTCCTTGATGCTTGTAAGTTATTTTCCATCTACCTATTCTCGGCCATGAGATACTCTGTGTTTGACTTGGTAACACTTGCAAAGATGAAGTTGGCTGCAGAAATGGCTTCTGGATTCATCTTGGTATCCGTCACAATAACCCTTTCTCTAATGTATGCAGGAGATGTGAGATCATTCAGAAAGTGTTTCTTTCTCACTTGTAAAATCTTCTTCTGAAGCTCATCATAAGTTAGATTGTACGTATCCATGACCAAACCATCATCAAGAGGAACAATTTCCTCTTATTTTCCCAGAGCTTTCTCAACTGTCGGAGGAGGGGAAGACTAAATAGTGATCTGCTATGTGCTTGACATGAGATCAACATCTTGGTTCTACTTCTTTGGTTCCACCTCAGTGTTCTAGATTACTATTAGATCTTCAATTTCTTGAACAATTTCCTTATCCTCTAATTTATTTATCTCTTCTTCCAACAATTGACTCTGTTCTTCTTCCTTGAATTGCTTTAGTGCTTCTTTCTTTTGTCTTTCTTCTTCTTCTTCTTTCCTTTGTATTTCTTCTCTTTCCTTCTATTCTTGTTCTTCCTTTCACTTCAAATATTCCTCTTTTTTCCTTTGTTCTCTCTTTCTCCCTGTTGCTATGGCCACTTTCAAGATGATTGGATATGCTTTCCATTTGTGGCTCTGTTCTTTCGTTGGACTGTGCATAACCTTACACTTCCCCTTTTCACGCACTGAGTTACGCCTTAGTGATGGTTCTATTTTTAGAGTTGTTTCTAGCTCTGGAGTAGCATGTGATGTACTTATGAAGTTGACTAGTTGGTGGGGCTTAGAGGCATTGTAACAATTCTTTACCCTTTCCTCCTTGGGCTTGAAAAAAGTCTCGCTCGACCATTGGAAACAAATCTTTGCCCAATGTTCTTTTCAAACATTTATGGGATCATACAAATTATAATACATTCGACCAAATGAAAATTTCTTTATCTCTTTGCCTTCAGTATCCGCAACCTTTAGATTCTTGATCTCATACAACCTGATTTACAAATGAAGAGTGGGCCAACACGCTTTATTCTTCTTCTGCAACATTGTTGATAACCCCGTGGAAATATGGTAAGAAACTTCTTGCATTACCAACTTGTTAGTGGCATACATTGGTAGAAGATGAGGATATTATGACCACCAAACACTCTGAGGTAAGTTCCATTCGGTGAGGCAAACCAATATGCTATTTCTGACACTATTTCCATTGCCCCACATGACATGCAAGGTGGATATTCCTCAAAGATCATCTTGTATAATGGAATGATGAAGTGATACGCCAACTTCTCCATGACTTCTTTGTGGCTGCAATCCAAAAGTAGCTTGCAATAAATGTGCATAACAGGTTCCTTGGGTGTCTAAGTCCAACTCATGCTAGGAAAATAGTTCTGTGCACAAATTGCATCCAACAAGTAAACAAACATGAAGAACCTAGCTTACTTACCCTTGGGAGGGTTCTTAACATTATTTACATGGGTCCTCAATTGTTGAGCCAATAAGTCTGACCAATTGAATGGTTTTCCTTCTGTCACAATCTAATGTAGCAAGAATTCCCAGCCTCCAAGAAAGGTATCAGTACTCTTCTGGTCATAGATCCAACATACAACTATCAATTAATGAAATTCCTTCCTAATATATTTTGTCTTATAAGTGTTTCTGGGTGTCTAGTGGAATTTGGATGGATCTTTCACCCAACTTTTGATGACATCCTTCATGCTCAAGTTCCTGGTGATTGCATAGAAGTGGGAATCCATGTAAGATTTTGGTTGCGAAAAATGATACATAGAGTGAAAATCATGCACCATAAAAGAGGCAAGCCTTCATTCACTAGCACTATTGAGAGTCATGGTATTTGTATCTATATGTGACAAAATCCAGTTGACAATGTCTGTGCATGGAAAGGCTAGAAAACTACATGCAAAAATTGTGTAATCCCAACTTTCAAACATTGCTGTGAACCTTCCTGTCTTCAAGATCTTCTTTGAAACTGCTTACTGTGTAAACATATTTCACTGTGTGCCATGTAATGTCTGAATCTTCCTCAAGGAATAGTTGAGTGTCAGAGAAAAATAGCATTGTGGTAGGAACACTCTCAACTATCTCACCGATGCTGCTTTTTGTGGTGTCCTTTGAGGCAGACCTCTTGGGCGCCATGATAATAACAACTGATGGAGAGAGATAACCTCAAAAGCTTCAATACCTGTAGGACATAATGCACTCATGGAAAACATGAATTAGCCCAAGAAAAACAACCCACAAAAAAAGATCAAGGAAACAACCACAATTTTAAGAGGTAGAACTACACAATTCTTAGACTGAAAGGGAGAGGCTAAAATTAGGAGCTACCCATTGCACAATCTCAATAGGAAAGGGAGAGGCCTAAGGCTTGAGACTGCGCAATGCGTAGTCTCAACTTGGGCAGACTAAGGGAGAGACTATGCATTGTGCAGTCTTAGTGGCCAGGGTGAGGCTTGAGCCTTGGAACTGTGCAATGCAAAGTTGGGAAAGCTAGGGAATGCACATTGCATAATATCAGAGGCCAAGCATAGCATTTTAGCCTTAGATATGCAAAATGCGTCGTTGAATATGGAAATTGTATGCCAAGTAAGGGCAGATCTGCCTGGGAAGGAGATGGAAAAATGACAAGTCTGAGTGATAGTGCAAGCAAGAGTGTAGATATGACTAAGGGTAAGATAGATTGGTGAGAATCAAGTGCATAAAATCAATATGCAAAAGGAAAAAAAAGCTTGCATAGGTAGGCGCCGTAATGACAACCACTGGTGGGAAAAAAAGAAACTGATGTGACACTTATAAAAAGTGATTGAAGGAATAAACCAGCACTTGTACACACTAATATAAGTTAAAATGCAAACTACTATGAAAATAAACAAGAAAAACAACACTCATAGAAGTGAAACGATAAAAAGCGATAGAAAAAGCGACAAAAGACGACAAAAGAAAAACTCACCTGGAATAGCATTGCAAACTTCATCAAAGGCTACTTGATCTCCTTGGGAAGTCTAGAGCTCCAAGACCAAATTTCAAAATTACCTCTAGGGGCATCTATTATATAGATCTAGGCTAGGTTAGGGTTTATGATGCGCATGCCTAAAATTAAGGAAAAAGTGACACTTAACAAAAATTAAAAAATAGCAACGTGTGCCACTCTTCGAGAAACTAATTGTCCATTCCCTATTTTATAAGGATTTAATTTTGATTTTTGATTTTTTTATTTTTTGAGAAACTGGTCATTCACACTTCCAAGAAGGATTGCACAATTCCCAACCAAAAGGGATTGGGAAATTCCTTGGCTCAGTGAATTGTGCAATTTTTGAGGGTAAGGAAAGCTTTTACGCAATTTTGGAGTCAAGGTTTGCCTGCCTCTCCAAATTGTGCCATTTATGAGCTCAAGGATGTAATGCTTCTTAGGACTGTGCAATTCAGATCCTCAAGGCTATCCTGCCTGCCAAGATTGTGTAGTTTCTGAAGGGAAGATCGATAATGCTGCAAGGTCAAGGCAGGATATGACTTGTGTTTGAAAAGGTTCAGATCAGGGCCAAAACAAGACATCACAAGAACTGCATGGAATGATAAGTCTTTAAAATAACATGAATACTTGACAATAATGAATGATGAACTCCTATGGGTAGAAGGGAGGCTCCAAAATATAAGCATGGGAAAATTTTTAGAGGGTTGTTGTAGCAACTACAACAATTTGATAGTGGTAGAATTCAAAGGAGAAGTCAAGACTCATTTTCCCCTTTGATGGACAAGATTGAGTTCTTCATCAGTCATAATTTTGGACATGTGGCATCTACTTGTAGGAGAAAAATTTACACATCCATGTAATAGTCTGATCAACTAAGAAGAGGACCCCCGTTTAGGCATACATGTTCATTTAATGGTTATTGTTATATCTGTAACTTGTTTGGCCAAAAGGTTATTGATTACAGATCTAACACAAGGAGTGGGTGAAAAATCATTTCAAGGTGCAGATTCAACATTAAAAATATAGGATTAGATCCCTTGGCTTCATATCTTGGTCATTTGGAGTGTTATGTGTACCACAATTTTGGGCACATGGCCAAAGATTGTAAGCTATCCAGATTCTTTAGGCCATCCAGTCAAAAGGAGTAGGAAAGTCAAAGTACACCTGGAATAAAGACAGAGGAGAGTACTCAAGAAAAGAAGTAGCCAAGGACAATGTAGAAAAAAAGGATGAGAAATTAGGAAAGTGTGGTATTTCGCTTTTCTCGCATGATGATGATGATGATAGGTGGTACATTAACAATGGATGTTCCCATCATATCTTTGGATCCATGAGAAAATTTCTCTTTATGAAGATAACTAAGAGCAACCATGTTGTTTTTGAAGTTAATGAACCAACAAGAGTATTAGGAAGAGGTAAGAGAAACCTTGGTGACAAGAATACTAATGTGGCTAATGTGTGTCTTGTTGAGGGTCTAAAACATAATATATTAAGCATGATTTAGTTGGTTGATGGAGGCAAGGGAGTAGTGCTCCACTCCAAAGGTTACTTCACTCATAAAGAAGAGTCAAAGAGAGTGATCACCAAAGGAGTTAAGACACCAGAAAACATGTATGTGTGGAAGGGAAGAGTGAGCAGAAAGAATATATCGATAAAAAAATATTCCTCTTTAGATTCTTCGTA
The DNA here is from genome assembly GCA_000404065.3 of Pinus taeda. NCBI lineage: Eukaryota > Viridiplantae > Streptophyta > Pinopsida > Pinales > Pinaceae > Pinus > Pinus taeda. Next base: position 96,695 of record APFE031107468.1, read on the forward strand.
GGATAGCTAAACCCCTATTTCAGGGCATTCTTACATGACAAATCTACTTACACCGCAAAAATTCATGAGAGGAAAGTACAGCCTTAGCAGGAGAATATGGTAGTAATATGGCGGTGCAGAGAAAAAAAATTGCACAAGTTGTAGCAGTAGCATGATGAGTTCATGAGCCTACAAGATAAACCTAATTAGTGGAGATACATGAGCTTAGGGGGAGCTATGAATGGTATGATGTTTTCATAGATTGTTTTTCATTTCTACTATTGATTTCACTAATTCATTTATAGCAACTTCTTATATGTTACCATGAGGGAAAGAGTAGTTTTTTCAACCCCCCCCCCCACACACACACATATTGTTGGTTCTCATTGATAATTGGTTGAAGAATCTTTTGTATCAACTATGTATAGAAGGAGATCATTGATTCAACCATGTGTAGAGGAGAGGTATACTTTCATCCATATGTTTCTACGTGTTCTCATTGATATTATGGCTGAAATCACCAATGTACATGCATTGCATATGATGCATTTTTCAAAATCACTTGATGTTGGCATACATTAGGATGAGATATTATTTTGGCTATGTAAATCACCTTTGAGTGCATTGATGTAACAACTATGCATAGGATAGTATATGTTGTCATGCATTGTAGTGAGTCTATTGCTTCAACCATGTATGCACTCATATTTGTTTTCATTATTGGTGCATTGGTTGAGTCATCTATGCATTGGAGAGAGTTAAGAGCCGCTGGTCATGCATTGAGGAGAGTCTTGAGCCTGCCATGGATGTGCTATTGGATGTAACTTGTTTCAACCATATATCAAATATTTGGAGGCATAGTACAACCATGATAGATCATTCATATTTCAATGTATTAGGCATATGAAGCCCTGTAATCATTTTCCACTCATTTCATCATATATGTGTTGAGTCTTTGGTTCATGAGAAGAAACCTCTTGTATGTGACAAGGAGGCATTGGTAGTAGCATATAGTGTGTACAATAGCATGGAGAAGATGGTTACAACCCCATTATATGTTCACAGGAAGACTTTTTAGCTTAGATAAGGCATGGTGTTGGCCTTGCTATCAGTGTTAAAACCATGTATTATCAAGAATCCATGTATCTTATTACATATCATTTTGTTATGATGTTTTAGTAGAGTATGTGACAAGGATGTAAAAGGAACAATGAATGTCAATGAACAACAATTTGGTCGAGTTTATGAGGCAGTCCCTCAAGGGAAGTATGTAATAATTGGAATTGTACCTTGTCATTGATATATAGTGTGTGCTAGCCTTGCTATGTATTTCCCTTTTCCATTGATGTCAAAGGGGGAGAGAGAGCTCAACTTCAGAAGTCAGGTTTAGGTTGACATTAATGTCAAAGGGAGAACTTGTTGGAATTGTAGTCTTTCCATTGATGTCAACCAATGCTCAACCTTACAATGATTATTTCTATTCCTTGTATTTGTCTAATGTATGGTCTTGTAGGTTTGTTACAATGTCTAAAGATTTCCTATTGATGTTTTGAAGATGAGATGAAAATTGGCTACGAGAATACAAACTTGAAGAGTTGAGTCATCCTCTTTGGGAAGCAGTTGTGAATAGAGGAAAGATGTTGCTATCCTAGCGGGCATGCCCATACTATATAAGTGAGGATCCTCCCTAGGAACATGTGTTGTCTCCATGATGATAGCATTATAGGGGAAATTTTGATTTACGCATACACATAATTTCTCATGAATATTTCCCAAGTTATTTTCTCAAGGTTTTTGATGGTTTAGAGTTGACTTGAGTTGCTCCACATTTTAGAAGGTGATAAAGTCAAATATATTGTGGATTAGTGATTCCTATTGATTTCATATTTATTCATTGATAAAATGTTAGAATATGAAGCAGAAAGGGTTGGATAGAGAGAGAATGTGAGATACAAATATGTAGAGATAAAGTGCGGACCAAAGATAAGATTTAGAGTATATGTGAGCGGATGATGGAGCTACTATGCATCTATATGTTTAACATGCTTACATTGTAGATCCTAGTATTGCATTGCTGCTAATATGGAGAACATAATTTTGTTGTAGCTACTGCAGTTGTAGATCGAAGATCAAATTACTAATATGTTTGTGTTGCAGGGGTTCTATTGGAGAGTTCATTGTTTAGCATTATTCTATGTGTTTAATATGGCTACTAGAGTTTTGTTAGTGATGGATGAGTATAAGGATTGATTTTTTATTGCGTGATGCTACAAGGTTTGATTTTGATAAGAAGATTGATTTCTGAGGTTGATATTATGGTTGAGTTTGTATTCAATGTTGTAGATTGTATTCAGTTGATGAGCATAAAGGATATTGTGTGTCCTACATGAAAATGGAAGAAATGTGTCTCATAAGTGTTTGTATGTAGAGATCATGGATCTATTCTAAAACACTATGAAATGTGGTCCACAAGAGAGCTTGAAGGTTGGGGCCTTCAGTGAGGAAATTAGTAGCCTACTATGAAAGGGTGTAGAAACATCATCCAGATAGTGGCTTGAGAAATTAGGAGTGGTGGCTTCCATCCAGTGTTGCCTCAATGACACTTATTGGGAGTGGTGGCTTCCAGTAGATGGTGGCCTGCTAATTCGAGGGGGTGGTGGCTTCTTGTAGGTTGTGGCTCATAAATTTCACACACACACACACACACACACACAAACACACACACACACACACACACACACACACACACACAACACACACACACACCACACACACACACACACACACACACACACACACACCACACACACACACACACACACACACACACACACACACACACACACACACACACACACACACACACACACACACACACACACACACACACACATATATATATATATAAAATGGCCTAGACCAAGTGGCAGCTCGCGTGATTGGTAAGTTGTGGCTTGCACACTGGTGGTGGCCAGTGAATTTATAACTTTTTTTTATAATAATATAAGAAGAAAGAGGCAAAACATTCGATGATGGTTTTATCCCTTTGGGTTTCCACTTAATTACATCTGGTATCTCTTTGTGTGCATGTTTTGTTGTTGATGTGTTGCTACCCATGATTACTTGTTCATATGTTTATATGATCTGATAATGTGCTTCTCATGGATACAATTTTATGTGTTGATAATAAGTGAATGAATCAAGATTTGTAACAAAAAGAAAAAAATGGTAAAATTGATCATAGTGCACAATAATGGTTCACCCCCCACTCTCAGTATTATTCAAGGTTTGCAACACCCTTTTTGTGAAACCCTCTTGTAAATATTATTATGAACTATAAATTCATGTAAATAAGGCTTAGTTATAAATGATGTTTTGCTAAGATGGGACATGGATTTATAGGTCTGCAAGAGGAGGAGTTCCTTGTAAGCCATGTCTTGCATTTAAGTTACCACCTAAATCCTTATTGGAGGAGATGGCCCTACTATAGGTAGTTGATGGACGAAATGGTCTCCTAATTAGAACACAAGTCTGTAGGACAATGTCATGAGTTGTGTTGATAGAGTTAACATGTAAGAGGAGTTGAGAGAGAAAAAAAGGAGGCAAGAGAATGGGGGGGGGGGGGGGAATTCATGCACAAGAGGAGGAAGGGGGAGATTACACATTGAGAAAAGAATAAGGGGTAGGTTTTTTCTTGGCCTAGACATTCTTGTGTGTATGTGGGCTTAAAACAATGCATATGGACCCCTCGTGCTATGTAAAATATTGTAATGTTCCTATGTATAACTCATTGAGGCCGAAGCATATCTGTGTGTTGATGCTAGATGATATTTCCGTGGAGTAGGGATACTTGGGTTATAGCTAGGTTGAGAAAATCATGGGGCTTGTTGGCTAAGAATCACTTAGGAAGTGGCTTTTTTCTAAGACTAAAAGGACCACTAGAGACTATGCTGGTTGAGAAATTACTAAGAGGTTGAGGCACTCTAGGTAAAGTGGGATGATAACACCTCGTCTAGTATTGGGGGTTGAGAACATAGGTGTGAGCACTGTTGAGAAGTTGCTGGAAAGTATGATTTTATTCCCAAAAAAGTACTACAACTGAAAAAACTCCTTTTTATTTATACATATCTCTCTCCAAGACTGAATTGAGACTCTTTGTGCTCTTCTTGAACCCTTGTGTTGTTTTGTTGTTTAGTTAGCCATTGTGGTATAATAGTTGGGAGTTGTTGATAACACCTAAGGAATGGGATATATTAATTATATATGAGTGAAAAGATGAGAAATCATGAGTAGACTACCTCCTCAAACTATGATTTTGACTTGGGGGTGGTTAGATGCAAGAAAACATCTATATGTGTAGTCAACTTATGGTTGGAAGGAAAGTTGAAGTCCCAATATCAATTGCTAGTTATAAAATCCTCAGATAAGTTACTTACTTGCGCTATCATGTAAATGAAATCCATGTAAAACTAATTGCTTATGTGAAATGTGAGTGCTTGGATGCAAGTTTTGTCTTAATGATTGCAAGGCTACTTGTAAGACTGTGTATGTATGGTTCCTAGTAATACTCCAATGAATAATGTTCAAATTCTATATTCTTATATGGCTAGAATGCCACACATACACACACATGATTATTATTTATCATTATGCTCAAAAGGCTAATATGCCTGTGCTGTTGTATTGTTATTAGAGTGTGGATTTGTACATTCATGTAACAACATCGCTATGGAAATTTCATTTTAAGCTCAAGAATATATGTAAAGTGTCGAGGGTATCGTCAATAAGTATATATATTTATATATTTATATATACCATACAAATTTGGATATATTACCGTGTTCAGTTATGTATCACGGGCATTCTATATACACACATATGTTGTACATAAATTTAAGCTCAAGAGGATTGACATGATATTTTCCAAGTGTCAAGGGTACACACACACACACACACACACACACACACACACACACACACACACACACACATATATATATATATATGCATATAGAAGCTTAAGAGTCACATAATTCTAAGTATCAAGGGCGGATGTCTCCTCTCCATACACACATACATACATACATACATACATACCTATATATATGTGTATATATGCTAACTGTCCCATAAAATTTATAGATTCCAAAGGTATGACAGAGGGGTCATTTCCATTATGATATGGATGGAATTTCCTGTCTCACCCCAGTGTGAACACCTTGAATGAGGCTGATGAAAGGAAGCATTACATTCTTGTAATTTGATTTTATTAATATGAACATACTTCAAAAGGAGTGGGTGCTTGATCTCATTGCCAATCCTCATACAACTCAAATTCATGCTTCCGTATGTTCAAACTTTGGCACTACACCTCATCTAGCGTGCCATGCCAAGTCTACACTTGGTCAACCAAAATTCATGTCTTGGTTGTTCCTTTGATGAGGGAAAATATGGTGACCTCTTTCATTCTTGATGGTCAATGTAATGTATTTAATGATTTGGAACATCTACTAGACCCACGAAACTCTATTTGCCCATGCCTTTGACATGAACCAGGACCAAAACTACGAAACCCCCTGTCCGATTTCTTATATCCATATGGAGAATAAAACTTTGTTTGATGGTTATGGAGATCAACTGTGGCTCTATTAAGTGAATCTCAGATCACTGTAGCTTAATTTTGATAGATCTTGGCCCTACCTCTATCTACAATGTATCTCAATCTTAACGGACCTTAGGCTGACCTCTATATAACAAACACGAACATGACTTTGATGGAGCTCGACCCTGCATCTATCTAACAAACAGTAGCTCAAATTTGATGGATCTCAACCCTGCTTTTGTGTAACAAACACCAACTAGCTTTGATGGATCTTTGCCTTGCCTCTATCTAAAAAATTCCAGATCAGATTTCATGGAGCTAAGCCTTACCTTTGTAAAAAAAAACTAGCTCAACTTTGATGGGACTCAACCCTTCCTTTGTCTAACAAACACAATGTGGTTTGGTTTGGACTTGATGGATTTCATTCTGGCCTTATATACTTTAGAAAATCAAATAAGAGCTTGTCCTTGTGCCTCAAAATCGTAAAAAAAATAAGAGCTAAATCATGTCCAAACACTATGTAGAAAAACCAAAATAAGAGCTCAACCATAGCCCAATGTGCCTTAGAACGATCAAATAGACAAAAGCTTGGCCACTGTCCAAACAATTAGAATGACAAGATCTCGACCATTGTTCAAACACTACGTACAATAAATAAAATAAGAGCTTGGCCATGGCCCAATTTGCCTTAAAACGACAAACAAAACAAATCTCAGCCCTGTCCAAACACTATGTAGAATAAAAAAAGTAAAAGCTCAACCCAACATGCCTTAAAATAATCAAACAAAACCAGATCTCGTTTATGACCCTACATACCTTAGAACAGTAAAATAGATAAGAGACTGACCAATATTAAAACATTAAAAACTCAATCTTACAATCACCCATAGTGAAACTTCAGCCTTAGACCAATGCATATCACTTCTAATTTTGAAATCTTGAGATGTGCTTGCATGAGTTTGTTCTCCTCTCCTTCATGTCATGGATATTTACTTTTTTAACGGTGGATTGAAGCTTGTTGAGTCAACCATGGGTCATTCCATAATCCAAGAATTTCAAACTTAATATTTTCACCAAGCCGACCATGTGACCATTCCCTTGGTTTTTGCCTTGGAATTTGGGCCTAATTTTGAAATCCATGTGACCATGAATCCTGCACATTTTTTGATATTTGGTGATTTGGGTTTTTGCCCCATATTTGGCTCCTCTATTATTGATGTGTTTAAAAAATCCATAACTTCTTTCCCAAGAGGTATTTTTCAAGGTTTGATATATCATTGGAAAGTTCTTGATGAGAACAATCCAACCGTACTATCCATATGCTTATTATGGCACCATAAATTCATCAAAAAATTAATAATATTCAAAATTATTAAACTTCAAGTCATGAGAATGTACAAGTTATCAGGCTGTCATACTGCTTCATAGGTGACATTGTTTCTTCCTTAGGCATTCCCTTTTGAAATCAATTACACTTGTTGCCATCATTGAAAATACTATGTGCAACATAATTTGTGGCCTAGTATTGTAGAAACGTAATCATGCTAAGTGAAAAGGGAAATTTGGGAGTCTACCTTCCATAAAGGACAAAAAAATAACCTTACAAAATTCTTGAAGGTTTACTTAGTAAAAAGGATTACAAAGATTCACATTCACCATTAATACTCAAAGAAAAAGTCTAGTTGACGACTTCACATATGACATCTTCCAAAAATAAAGTATCATTTTTGGTGGTGGATGTGTCCTAGACCTATCGCAAAATCATAATAAGGGGATATAAGTACATTCCTTTTTGCATGAGATGATGGATGGCCTTTTATCTTTTTTTGTTGTGACACTTGAAACAAAAAAATCAATTTTTAATTTAAATACCACACACATGTAGTAATATGGCATACATAACTTGATCATTAAAAGCATTTAACAAGAGGGCTAAGAATTTGTTGAAGCATTGTAAAAGATTCAATTTTTCATGCAAAAATCAATAGTTTTTTGAATTATTATTTTGATCATTGAATTGAAAATCACTACCATGAAAAGAAGATGTAGGAGCTCTTTGAACTCAAGTTTTGGAAGCCTGGCCATGGAGGAATATGAAAGAAGTTTTTTTGGATATATTGAGGTATGTGGTCTTTATGAAGGAGAAGAATGTAAAATTTGAAAGTTTCTTAAGCAGATTTCCATAGATTCAATTTTATGAGCCTAAAACTTTGGTGGAAACAAATAGAAAGGATGAGTATTTGTTTGAGCCAAGCAAAGGAAAATTTACTTTTTATAAATCTCAGAGAGATAAGAAGAAGGGAAAATCAAATAAGAGGAAGAATAATTTCAAACCATCATTCAAAAGGGATATTCTTGAAGGATACAATCAAAATCAACATAATTATGGATAAGGCTCCTTATTGAAAAGAGGAATACCACCACTTGAATGTTGGAGATGTAAAGGAGATTATCTATATAAATATTTCCTTCATGGAGGTGGAAAAATGTGGATGCCACATAACATCTAGGAGGCTACAACATTGGAGGACATTGGAAAATATATTCAAATAATATATGCAGCTATGGTAGATCAATAGGTAAGACATCGATCCCATATGATTGAGTTGGAGGAAATATTACAAATATGCTTGTTTCTATTTTGATTGATTCAAGAGTAAGCCATAGTTACATTGATCCTAAATTAGTGGATAGATTTAATCTAATGAAAACAAAGTTTGAAAATTCATGGTCGGTTCAACTAGCCACCATAACCAAGAGAAGGATCAATGAGATAGTCAAGAGTTGTCCCATAAATATAAATGGAATGGATATAGTCGTAGACTTGAATATCATTTTTTTGGAATATTATGAAATCCTATTTGGAATGGATTGGTTGTACAAAAATTTTGCTATCCTATATTGTCATTCTAATACTTTTACACATCTTGATGAAGGAGGAAAATAAAGCATTTTGGAAGGAATTTCAATACCTATTTTTGTAAGAGAGATTTCAATCTTAACATTAAAAAGAAGTTTCAAGAAGGAATCTCAAATGTATGTAGCTCATGTACAAGATCCAAAGAATACCAAAAAGCTAAATCTTGAAGAGTTTCCAATATTTGAGAAATACATGGTTATCCACCAAAAAGGGATATATATTTATCTATTGATTTGATGCCAAGAACTACTCTAATATCAAATACTAACAATATGAGTAAATATGAATTAAAATAGTTACAAATGTAGCTATAGGAGTTGTTGAAGAAAGGGTACATATGCCCAAGTGTTTCACCTTGGGGAGCATCAATTCCTTTTGTGAAAAACAAGGATGAAACATTGAGGTTACATATCAAATTTATATAGTTCAATAAGGCCACAATGAAGAATATATATCCTCTACCTAGGATTAATAACCTCTTTGATCAACTAAGGGGAGAAAATATATACTTGAATTATGCTATCACTAGGTGAGGATCAAGGAAGAAGACATAAGTAAGACACATTTTAGAACAAGGTATGGGAATTATGAGTTTGTAGTGGTGCCTTTTATATTGGAAATGCATAAGCTATATTTATGTGCTCAATTACTAGTATATTTGGAAATTATTTAGACAAGTTTGTCATTGTATTCTTGGATGACATACAAATTTATTCCATATTAGAGGAAGAGAATGGACATCATATCAGTTTGGTACTACAACTACTAAGGGAGCATTATCTGTATGCCGCGTTGAGAAAGTATTCTATTTACCATGATTACATCCATTACTTGGAACACATCATTTCAAAAGAAGGCATAGCTATGTATCCAAAGAAAATAAAAGCATTTCGAAGGTGTCCAACACCACATAATGCCATTGAACTCATTTTTTCACGGGCTTAACTGGATATTGTAGAAGATTTATTCAAGATTTTTCTAAGATTAATCATCCCATAAATTCTTTACAAAATAAGGGAACTAATTTATATGGACAACATAATGTGAAGACAATTTTCAGCTATTACAAAATTTACTCACAATTATATCAATATTGATGATTACATATCCAAATGAGAATCTTGTAGCATGTATAGATGCATGCAAAGAAGAACTCGGTGGAGTTATTATTGAATATGGATATGTAATTAGTTATGAGTCAAATACATAGAAATAGCATGAGATTAATTATGCCACACATGACTTGGAACTCGTTGTAATAGTTCATGTATTGATAATGTGGAGGTTTTACCTCATGGGAGAAAAATTCAAATTAAGGATAAACCATAGTGGTTTGAAATATTTACTTGAACAACCAAATTTAAATGCTAAGAAAACAATATGGTTGGAAAAATTGAGGAATATAACTTTGACATCAAGCACATCAAAGGGAAGGAGAACAAATTTGCAGATCACTCAATAGAAGAGTACACATTATGCATGCTACAATAATTAGTGTGTATACTTAAGATTTAAAATTCATAATTTTAGAGGTTGTGAGAAAATATACAACAAGAGAAATTAGCACATAAATTAAAAGAGATAAATCTACAAGCATATGCCATATTTTTGTATAAGAGTAAAGTATATGTTCCTAATTCCTAGGAATTGAGGAATTTGATTATGAAATAAATGCATAATGTTCCATATGTGGGGCACCTTGGTTATTAAACAATTTCAGCCATGATAAATGAATATTTTTGGCTATGAATTTAAAAGGATGTAAATGATTATATTACCATATGATTTGGATGTCAAAGAATGAAATTGAAGCATAAATAATCAAACGGTTTGCTAGAACCATTCCTAATTTTTGAGGGGAAATGGGATGTTATATCTATTGGTTTTATGGCTAAATTTTTTAGTACAACAAGGAAACATGATTCGATAACTGTGGTAGTGGATAAATTTATAAACATTAATGATTTGATTTAAACTCAAGCATAAGGAAACCAATATTGGAAAAATATACATGAAGGAAATTTCTAGATTGCATGGTGTGCCAAAAGTCGCTGTTTCAAACATTAATTCAAAGTTTACTTCAAACCCATGGAGAGGGTTATTTAAGTCATTTGTACAAATATGAGCTTTATCACAACATATTATCTAGAATAAGATGGGAAAATAAAAATATTTAATCAAATAATTGAAGGCATATTGAGAATGTATGTGATGGATAAACCATCCAAGTGGGAAGATTATTTGCATTTAGTTGATTTTTCCCATAGCAATGGGTATCAAGCTTTGCTCAAGATGAATCCATTTGAAACTTTATATGGTAGGAAATGCAATTCTCTAGTAAGTTAGAGACAAACTAGTAGACAAAGTATTAAAGGGCCTAAATTGCTTAAGGATATGGAAGAGAAAATGACAAAAATTAAGTAGAATTGGAAATCAACTCAAGATAGACAAAAGAAAAATGCAAATAATGTTAGGATGATGTTAAGCATATAAAACCCTTTATTATCCATAGATATTGAGTTATTACATTTCTATAGTTGTATTATTATGTCAACCAACCTTTCATTGTACTCTCTCTCTCCACACACACACACACAAACACATAGAAACAAAGGTTAGCCATCAAGATAGCCACCAAATTAAGGTTTTAAACATATATAACTTACAATTGGCATAAATTTTGATAGGCATATCTATTTTTAGGTGACTAAAAATGAGCACTATTATTATTTTATCACATGGCAAAGGGTTCTACAATAAATACTACTCCTCATAAAAACTCCAACATGACATTCAAAGTAAGGGAGGAATTAGAATATAGGTTCTACCAATTAAAGAACCAAATTGATGAAATGGGTCATACTATATTGAAACAAATAGATTTTTCACATTCTTAGGAATGTCGTAAAAAGGAAATGGAAAATAATACATATAAAATAGAAAAGAAGATGGATGAAAATAAGAAAGAAATAAAATCCATGAAGGAAAAAAATTCAAAAATCCATGAATTCCTTGGAAAACTTCTCTCAGAACATTCCTAAAAGGATTTTGGAGATCCTAGGAAATCATTAAAATAAGGAGAATTTTATAGCAACCAGAGAGAACAAATATTGAATCAAAAAATCATGATCATTCATCACTTTAATATGCACAAAATCTTTTAAATGTTCAAATTTGCACCAAGAAACTACTTCATTATGAAGATTGATATGAGGAAGTTTAATGATAAAGTTCCTATAATGTGGATATTCCACATGGAGCAATACTTTGATATTCACCAAGTTAGCCTTACAAAAGGTAACTGTTCCAACCTTGTAATCAGCACAAGATCATTTTGTATGGTATCAATGGATTTGTGAAAGCAAAAAGGATTCTATTATATTTTGGTCCATATTTATGGAGGAATTGATAGAACATCATGGAAATATTAAGACAAATACATTATCTAGTTAATTGGTATATCTTTGGGAAAAAAGGTCCAATTATAAATAAAGTTAAACAATTCCAAAAGTTGAGTCTTAGGGTAAAGAACACTCTAGAGGATAATTTATTAGACCTATTTATGGGAACTATAAAGGAAAGCATCCAACATGAGGTGCATCTCTTTCAACCTAGATCATTACAACATGATTTCAATCTGGTAAGGAAAGTTGAAAGTAAAAATATGGCTACTAGAAGAGTGGTCACTAACAACTATAGAGAACATCATACTTCCTCTCCTAGTCTTAATCAACCAATAAGGCTGACACCTCAACAAATGGATGAAAGAAGAGAAAAGGGGCTATGTTTTAACTGTGCCAAAAAGTACAATAAGGGGCATAAATGAGTGATACAAACTTTTTCTACATAGACCATGAAGAGGAAGAAGATCAAGAATTAGATTCGTCACAAGATCTAGTGTTAGAAGAAACCACTCCAACAATATCTTGTCATGAATTGGATGACATCAATACTCCAAAAACCCTCAAGATAGAGGGATATATCAAAAATAAAAAGGTAACAATGTTGATTTATTTAGGTAGTACCCATTACCTCATCAATTATAGATTAGCACAAATTCTCAATTTCTTTGTATTTCGAACACCAAAGTTTCAAGTAATGGTTGTAGATGGAGGTACCATAACTTGTTTAGGGACATGCCATATTATTAAGCTGAATACGGGGTAGTATTTATTTGATAGTCCCATGATTTTAATCCAAATGCGTGGTGTTGATGTTGTATTATGGGTTCAATGGTTAAAATAATTGGGAACAATGACCCTTAATTTTCAAGATATTTTCATGAGATTTTCCTTAGAAGGAAAGGAAATTGAGATCATTGGTATCTAAGGGAAACTCTCTAAAGTGATAATCTCTAACAACATTACAAAATTAATAAAAAAGGGACACCATGGTGTAATTTCAAAATTGTGCTCATCATATGTTCAAACATCTACGTCCTCCACTCCCGTGGGTCTCCTAATTGTTATCAATAATCATCCCAAGGTATTTATAGAGATGCATAAGGGTCTTCTACCTACTCGAGATCATGACCATGCTATTCCTTTGCAACTTGGAAGTGCACAACATAAAATTAGGCCTTACAAATATCCATATGCATAGAAGAGTGAGATTGAGTGTTTAACTCAAGAAATGTTAAAGGATGAGATCATTCAACCTGGCTAAAAACAATGTAAACTTTGAAACGAGAACTATAAACTCAAAACGAGAACTGTACCCAAAAAACATGAAAAACAATGCTAAAAACGAAAAGTGTTGATGTTGGAATAACACTCTTTTATTTTTTTTTTTATTTTTTTTTTATTTTTTTTTATTTTTCTAGGGTAAATTTTCAACAGTTTTAAAAATGACAGTGAAAACCATTTTTTTGTGCAACTTTTGTGCAAAAATACCCTCAAAAATGAAAAGTGTTGATGCTCAAAAAAAAAGATATTTTCATATTATATATTAATATAATATATTATATATAATTAATATAATATTATATTATATATATATTTATATATTATTTTTCTGTTAAACCATAAATTAATTTGGGAAAAAACAAATTTAAAAAACTACTAAAATTAATAAGTAAATATAAAAATAACAAAGCCTTACAAAAAACTAAAAAATAATTAATTAAAAATTAACTGATTAATAAATAGAAATTACCAATAAAATTTAAAAAAACTACTAAAATTAAGTTAACACATTTTAAAAAACCTCTAAAAACAAAATTTACTCAAATTAAAAAAAAAATATCAAAAAATTAAAATTAAAATCTTAATCAACTAAATAATTCGTTTCTTTGGTTCGATAGACCAAGTTTGGTCTCATGAGTAACCACCACGACCACCATCGCGCACTTCTTCATCTCATCATCAAAGAACCAAAAAACATTTAAAATAAGGAAGAAATATTTTTGATTTAAAAACATTAAATTTTTATAAATATTATATTTTAGATTTAAAGAAAAAACATTTAAAATAAATTTCGCCTCGCCAGCCGCCCGTGGGGGCACGATCCTTGGAAATGGAGTTGTGTGCAGCTCTGCCACCCAGGATCGCACCCCCACGGGTAGCTTGGCAGTGGCCGGTTGATTCCCAGAATCGACCTACCACCGCTTGGCTGCTCGTGTTGGCGCGACCCTGGGTAATGGAGGTCTGTGCAGCTCCACTGCTTAGGGCCATGCCCCTGTGGACAGTCAGGCGGTGGCAGGTCGATTATGGGAATCAACCTGCGACTACTAGGCCACCCGTGGGGGTGCGACCCTGG
>APFE031107468.1:111406-129309 GCA_000404065.3 Pinus taeda
AAAAAAGAAAAATAAGCTCTCTAAAAAAAGGTTGATGCTGCATCAACACGTTTCAAAATCAACATGAAAATCACTAACATTTAAAAACAAATATTTATATTTGATACATAAGGAAATTTAAAGTGTCAAAAATATGCTCCAAAAAAAAAAATTGTATTATGGATCACCACTTTTCAAAATCGGTTGACTTTTTGGCTACCTCAACAAAATGGGTAATCGTATCAGTTCCCATTTCAAAGTTTACATTGTTTAAAGTGATTTCTCTCCACTAGTGCCATTAATTACAGAAAAAACATGGTTCACAACACACGTGTCTAAATTATCGACAACGCAATAAAAAACCAAAAAATATAAGCTCCCTATTCTCATAATTGATGAATTATTAGATAAATTTCATGGAGAAATTTTCTTTACTAAATAGGGTCTTTGTTTGGGATATCATCAAATCAAAACAAGAGAATAAGAAAATCCCAAAATAGCCTTAGAAAACATGAAGATCATTATGAGTTTTTGGTTATGCCATTTTGACTTACTAACACACTTTCAATATTTTAAATCTTGATGAATTCTATTTTCCAACCCACCCTTATAAAATTTATGTTGGTATTTTTTTTATGACATAAAAATCTATAACTAACCTTGGGAAGATCATGTACAACATGTTGATAGGGTGTTAAAACTATAGGAGGAGCAAAAAATATATGTAAATCCTTCCAAAATTGTTTATTTTGAGTTCAATAGGTGGAATAATCAGGTCATATTGTATCTCATGAAGATGTTAAAGTGGACCCTAAAAAATTTAAATATATGATGGATTGACCAATCCCTAATACCTTAATGAAACTTAGAGGGTTATTAGGATTGACATGCTATTAATAGAATTTTGTTAAGAATTATGGTCAATGGAAACTCCTCTAACAAAATTATTACAGAACGAGTCATTTTCTTGGACTCAATAAGAAATCAAAGCCTTTGAAAAAATTAAGGAGGTAATGTGTACAATTCCTATCCTGACCACAATTGACTGCACAAAAATGTTTTTTGTGGTGTGATGCCTTAGGCCATGGAATTGGTGTAGTTTCAATGCAAGAAGGAATTACCTTTCAAAGTAGAAAAATTAAAGGAAGTAACTTGTTCAAAACAATTTATGAGAAAGAAATGTTGGCCATACTACATGTGGTTAAAAAGTGATGTGCTTACTCTTGAATTTTGTAGCTATGTTTGGTCTTCAAAATTTATATTTTATCCCTTCAAATATATAATGAAATTGTAAGACATGTTCTTCATGCCATTTTCATTATTTAGCCCTTAAAATAATTAATATAAGACATGTTCTTCATGTTGGTATCAAAAGAGAAAATTTTGAAATCTAAATTTTGAATTTTTGGCTCTAAACTTGTAAAGTCATCCCTCATTAAAGTCAAGTTGACCCTAGTGAAGAGATACCCATTCAGAAAGGAATAAAACTATATATAAAGCACTTGACCTCCTCCAAAAGGCATCATTCGACCTCACACAAGACAAGAGATATTCTAGGCATCCAAGTGAATAAGAAGGAGGAAGTGTGATGAACAAGGATGAATTTATCTCTAGCATTTATCACTCTCTCCTTGTTTTCAAATGTGCAATTTCCTGGATAGTTTATGGGAAGTAGGTTGAAATTCTAGGCATCAATTTCTGGGTAGTAGGGCCAAAATTCTGGGCATATTTTTCTGGGAAGCAGGGATGAGTTTTTGGCCATATTCTTGGAGGCTGAAATTTCGCCTAGGAAAATTAGAGAGGGTTAAATTTGAAGGAAAAAAGTTTGACTTGATAAGAGGAGACCAGGTTTGACCATATAATTACTGGTTAGTTTTACATCATAGTTGACTAGCAGTATTAGGTGTATCTCTTCTTGAATTGAAGAATCTTTCTCTAAGGAAAAGGTCACTAGATTTTCTCCCCAAGTGGGTTTTCCTAGGGTAAATCTTGTGTTCTCTTTGTGCATTGTGATCTGTATTGTCCCTATGCATTTATGGTTTAATTTTTGAAGTGTACTTTCTTAATGATAAACTAGAAGTGATAAAAGAATATATACATCATTATAAGTAATTATTAATATTTCAAAAATTTTTGCTTGTATCAATTGTACTTGAAAACATAAACATGGTATAAGAGCTTTGGTAAAGGAAAGGACTTTGAGATCACTCTTCATGATTACTAGTAAAAGGCAAGCCCATTGAATAATACCTACATCTATAATCTATTTTCCTATCTATGACAATGGGTTCCTTTATGAAGTTGGAGAACAAATTGGAAGGAGCTACAAATTTCAAGGTTTGTGTCAGGCCAGGAGGTAAATCCTCAAAAATAAATTACATTTTTTCATTAAGGATGATCATAGATATATACATGGAGGGAGAGACTCTTGGGCTTCATCTCCCAATGTTTCTTCATATTCCAATTCTCCTCATTTTCTATTTACACTATTTTACATGGATTTACCTAATCCCAAATATTAGGTGTCAACATTCCCCCACTTAATCTGAAGGGATGTTGGTGAGTCCAAGCATCATTCTGAATCTTTCAAAATTTTCTCTTCCAAGCGATTTGGAGAATATGTCTGCAATTTGATCATTTGTGGAACAATGGCGTAGGTGAATTTTCTTGGCCTCAACATGATGTCGAATTAGATGGTATTTTTTATTGATATTATTTTTTCATTCAGGGAACTTTGGGTTCTTGGCCAAATTTATTTCAAAAGTGTGATCAATCATGAGAGGAGTTAAATGCACTTGTTTCTCCTGCAAATCTTCCAAAATTTTCTTTTGTTGCTTCAACTGCTGCCACACATCCTGCCTCAGTTGTGGAATCTACTCGAACTAATTGTTTGCGTGACTTCCAAGAGATAGCTCATGATCCAAGAATCATAGCATAGCCTAAAGTAGATACCCCGATTTATTTATCTCCATTGAAATATGAATTAGAATATCCAATCAAGTTGAAGTTTCCCACCTATGTATACTTATGTCCAAATTATTGAGTTCCCTTCAAGTACTTTATAACTCTTTTTGTATCAAACCAATGTCCCTCACATTTCTTTTGCATAAACCCGAAGAGGATTCCAACAACAAATGAAATGTATGGTCTGGTAGTAGTCAGGTAGGTGAGACTTCCTACCAGCTGTCTATACTTTGTTGCATCCTCAAATTATTTTGCTTCACTTGATTTGAGATTTAAGTTTTGTTCCATTGGAGTAGTCAAAGGATTGCACTCAACCATGAAAAACTTGTTTAACAAATCTCCAATGTACTTCTTCTGAGAGAGGAACATAAAATTTGAATGTTGAGTTACTTCGATACCAAGATAGTAGTGAACATACCCCAAGTCTGTCATTTCAAAACCTTTCCTCAATTCATTATTTATGGATGCAATATAGCTCTCATTTTTCTCTGTCATCAAAATATCATCTACATACACCACAAGATATACAACTTTTTTTCCAACTTTATTGACAAACAAAGTTTCGTAATCAAGATAATAATGTTTGAAGTTGAGTTTCAGAAGATGCTCAGTTAACTTCTCGTACCAGGCTTGTAGTGCTTGCTTGAGTCCATACAAGGATTTTACAAGATTTCATATTTTATGTTCTTTATCCTTCATAATAAATCCTTCTGGTGGGGATATAAAAGCATTCTCTTTCAGATCTCCGTTCAATAAAGAAGTTGTTATGTCCATTTAATGGAATTTCCAACCGTTCTAAGCTGCTAGGGTAAAGAGTGTTTGGATGGTAGCCCATTTTGCTGTGGGGGGAAAAGTCTCCTTGTAGCCAACCCATTCCTTCTGTGCAAAACCTTTTTCCACAAGCTTGGCTTTGTGCCTGCCAAATGAGCCATTGAATTTATACTTGTTCTTGTAGACCCAATTATAGCCTACTAGTTTGGTTCCCAATGTAGGATCAACCAGCCTCTAGGTGCCACTATTTATCAAGGCATCATATTCTTTCTTCATCGCTTCTTTCCATTCATCATGAGAAATGACTTGTTTGAAGGAAGTTGGTTCAAAATAGACAAATTCAGTTCACAATCATAATAAACATCCATATCAATGAGTGAATGGGAATTTTCTACATCATCTCCATTCTATCTAGTAGAGCTCCTTGTTCCCGTCTTTCCAATCTCATCAGGATTAACACTTTCAAGTGTATTTGTCATCCATTTTGGAGAACCTTTCTAAGATGGACCAGGCTACTCAGTTGACTGAGTTGGGGCTGAATCAAGATTTAGTCTCCTAATTCTGTCAATCACATCACTTGAAGTGTCATTAGTGGTTGGAGCTTCATGTGGGGGAGAGAGTGCTTCAAAAGAAGATTCCACAGATTGATCCAATATAAGAATACCCCATTCAAGATGTGGAATCTCATTATCAAATTATTGAAAAGACTTTGCATGTCTGAATCTATCCAAGTGATCAAGCTACTCCTAAACAACATTGTCATCCTTGGCAGATTCAAGAAAGAACACATCTCTAGATACTACAAACTTCTTATTAACTTCATCATAGATATTATAGATGATTTATGATTGCAGAGAAAAGTATCTCCCCTAGGTTGGTGGCTAACCTATAATAACAGAGAGAAAAGGAACACAATGCTTTTCCTTAAAGTGAATAGATGATGGAGTGAGGATTACTTGGAATCCTTCACACATGTTGCTCCTTCTTCAGCTTGGAAAATCCAATCCCAACTCCGATTGCCAAAATTAGAAGTTGCACAGTTAGATAAAACAAGCCAAGAAACTACGATATCTATGCAGTATCATCTAAGTAATTCATTCAATAGATCAACATGGTATTGAAATAAGTGAAATAACAATATCACATATAGGAAAACAATGAATTTACATTACTATAAATGGAAGGATATTGCAACCATAAGTAGTAGTTGATCTTGTAGAAGAGCCCCTCCAAGTTGTTGACTTGTCCTTTCCTTGTCACAGTATGCACCTCCAATCACCCTACATGCATGGAATGCTGACCACTCACTACAAAAACATACGGGCATAATCACTCTCCAAAATACAACCCCAAACCACATAGAAGGTTGGGAATATATAGAGAAGTGTGGTAAGTTGAGAGTTCTTATCCAATTACCAATATAGGGTAAAAGATCCGCCTTTGATGGAAGGATTGGATCAAAGGATAAGTGGTGAAAATTCCAATGTAGGGATCAATAGGATCTGAATTTTTTTTATCTAAGATGAGTAGTTTTAACAACTTGTGAAAAATCCTAGAAGAGGAAGCTTTTGAAATCCCAATCATCCTCCTAGATTTATAGAACCAACACAGGTGCAAAGGGGAGAAACCTTCTAGTGATCAACGCAGGCCATATTGGAGCAACCTGATCGTGACCAACACATGCCATAATGGAGCAACCTACTCGTGAATGCACCCCAGTAGATTTACAAGGACCATTGGTCCTTAAACTGGATTAGATGAAGCAGTCTAGGGATGAAACTCTGGGAAATGAAAGGTACATGCTTAGGGTTTTGTGCAAGATAGTGAAAAGGGGGAAATATGATGTTGATTGATCTCATTAGGAGACTCACTAATCAAATGTGACAAAATGGCCTGTAATATAATGCCCCTTAAAGCACAAAGTCAGAAATGATGACTGATGACTGAAGTGATTTACCTTGTGAGAAGTACGGATCAAGGACAACTGATAAGCCTTCATTTATTACAATATATTTATAACATGACATCTTTGTTTCCTAAGGGAGGCATACCCATACTCAACTCATAAGCTAACATAACATGTATAATGATCAAATGACACATCCACAGATGAAACTGGTGGACCCACGACTGGATTACTATCAATATGATCATGGCCATCATACATTGTGATACTTGTATAATTATGAAACCGCAGCCCAGATGGATGAAACTAGATCTGGGGTCTTCTATCTCATTCACACGACCAACCAATGTGTGAGTCTAACTATGTAAATCAATGAGATGGAGTTGAACATGGTAGACATCATTTGGTTACTGGCCAATGATGTAAGCCATTAACAGATGTGAGAGAAGCCATCGATGATGTTAATGGATACTATGGTACTCTAGTACAATCCATATGGTGTGAATGAATGATTTGATGTTGAACACCACACAAAATATTTTGGTTAAAGGCCATTGATGTAAACCTTTCGCCGAAAGCGAGGAAACTTACCATTGATGTATGCAAGCACCAAGGTACCAATGGGTGTTTCTGAGTCAAATTCTTGGATGATGTGCTGATGTTGACAAGAAGCGACCCATTGCAAGAGGGCCTTGATGTATCCCCCATCAACGAAACGAAACAAATATGATGATTGAGACACAATGATCATAATGATGCTAACATAGAACTAGATAAGGAAAGACAAACATGAAATGAAGGCTTAAGAGTATTGTAGCAGAGATAAATTGAATGACTTCTCTCGAACACACAGACAACAGCGAATGGAGTTTGCAACATTGACCCAAAACTAAAATTGAGGCTTTAAAAAATGACATGATAACCAAAATACAAGTAGATTACCCAACCCAACAACCATGGAGATGAAGTGAAGAGTGTCATGTTCAAGAGTGACTCGCTGCCATTAAGAAAATGGAATCCCTTGTTTTCCCAATTTCCCCAACCATGCTGGTAAATACCTATTTATTTTTTATAGATCTTGAGGAGGATAACATATGCTTGATCTGTAAGTTCATCCTTTGGATGAATCCCTTCGAGTATATTTAACGAACCCTAAGAAGGAGTGGTTTGGCCTCGTCATGATAGACGATTCCATCACTGTTTGATGTTTTAGTGAGTCCAAATAAAGTAAAACTTGGCATCTTTTTCATGTTTAGAGAGTTTGAAAAAGAGGCGAAAAAGAAAACTCCAGATGTCCCTTTTTGTAAGTAGTCCCTTAGGTTTGAAAAGGTAGAAAACAATACCCAAGAAAACCTCTTAGCCATGTTCGACTAAGGTATTCCTTTTTCGTAGCTAGTCTATCTCAGTATGGAAAAGGGTTAAACTTATATTGAGTTGACGTATTTTAATTTAATTTTAAGAGTTCGAAAGGACAAGTGCTCGACAATCTTTTCATATTTTGGGAGTCTGAAAAGAGCTAAAAGAGGAATCCAAGGGGGTTCCTTTTTCGTATGTTTAAAGAGCACGAAAAAGAGATAAAAGTATACTTTGTGGTCAAACTAACCTGTTCACAACATAATGAAAACCTGGTAACAATAGTTGACCTGCTCAAAACACCACAAGAAGGATTAAACATACTTGTTTCATAGTAAAAATGAAGCATATCTAGGTCAAAATACTAAAAATGAATAAAATAATGAGAAAAATGACCATGAATATTCAAAATAACTTGTCATTTTTACCATTTCACATTTTACCTTCAACAGTGAGTATTTGGAGCCCTTTTGACCTTGATATTTTGCAACTGATTGCAGCTAATCCAAGGAACCATTTGAAGTGTCATTGCTTCCAGGTAGGAACTGAGACCTTTCTCTATCTTTTTATGGTCCATTTTTGTGATTTCATGCAATTTTTTTAAGGTTTTGAGGACCCTGGGGTTCATAAAAAATTCCCTAGGACCAATGCACCCTCCTATGTCAAAAAATGCATTACACCTAGGTAGGGAAACACTGCAGGTAAAGGCGCAAGGTTTTGATAGAGACTGTTGGGGTGCGTTGGGCGCATTTTCCTAAGTTGTTTCTCAGTTTTGCCTCAAATTTTGTCAAGTTTTTTTCATGTGAAAGAGCTTAATGGATTCCTTGTTGATGTTTTAGGTACCCATTAGCACAAAATAGCATTCATATAGCAAGAAAGAGAACATGAGGAATAAGATTTGAATGCTAAAAATGACCCTGATGCCATGCAGGTGCTAAAAAATTGTGGGTTATTGAAATTCTTCTAACTTCCTGGTATGAGGCAACAAATGGAGTTTTTAAAATACCTTGTCTGTTCATGGGATATTTAGGCACATGTGTTCAGGTTTGGGGAGAACCTTCTCAAGATACAGGTAGAGGATATTTATCTTTCTGACATGATTGTCAAAGCGAGGTACCCTCGTCTCTCTTCTAGGTGGAAGAAGTGGATATTTATCTATTGCAGATCTCAAGCCCTTCCTAATAGAGATGGGAAGATCTACATAAAGGATGTAACCCAATTACCTTTGAGAATGATCTTGTTCATTATTGCAATATTGGTAGGAAACTCAACACTACATGTAGCAAGTAGATCTTACATGCAGTATGGAATAAAATGTCTAGAGTCAACAATATTCAAATGGAGTGAGGGTGTCTTGGTCAATTTGAAGGAACAACTTACTAAAGCAAAGGAGGGGAAGTTGAAGAACTTTAGTTATGGAGTGATATTAGCCTTGTTTTCTCTAGAGCAGGTGTAATTACTGGAACCTCAATAGATTGTACTTGAGCCAATCAATACGAGGACCCCACAGACGAGGAGGTGGATAGGTCATATGAGCCGACATACGGTCCCATCAATGATCAAATTTTCACCATCCTTCTTTGGTTGGCTATGCAGGCAGTTCATCATCATTGATGATTATCCTTACACAGGGATGGATTTCCATGATGATCCTGAGCTCGAGTTGCCTGAGGGTGAGTAATGGGATGCTTCAAGTAAGATACTTTGACCATTAAGTTTTTGAAATTTTTATGATTTTTTTTTTGTGTTTTTTGATGTTCTTGAGACTAAACTATTTGATGTTTTCATGCAGACATTGGACCTTTTTGACGAGTGGGTGCTACATACCTCCATTGAATAGAGAGACAACCACAGGAAGAGGAAGTGGGACCAATATAGGTTGCTGCGGTATGAGGGGATGCGCTATGATATCGAGATGTAGCAGATATCCTGTCAGAGGTGGAGCTCCACATGGAAGGATTGACACATGGGATTGATGAGACCATGCTCAATCAACTTCCATTGCAACTTCAATGACACACAATCTGAGTGTCTAGTCATATTGGTCGATTACTATGCAAGATAGCTCGTGTAATGTCGTTTTATCATGAGTACCATTGATTTGTCTAAGATGTTTTGCATGTATTTTTGATATGGACGATGTAGACATATATGTCTCAGGGCACACATTTTGTAAAACCAAACTTCATATATATATATATATTATATATATATATATATATATATATATATATATATATATATTTCAGTGTTTCCTAGTTCCTATTCTACTTTCAATATGAAGTGATGTGAATTGAAAGTTATTTACATTCTTTGCAATCTCAATTTAAAATAAAATTAGCTAGGGAATCTTCTAATTTGTTCATATTTCTAGAAATATGTTCATATCGTATGAAATTGAAATGTCTTTCCAGAAGACGCACTCTCAAAACCATGCAAAGGATGGATGGATTTCTCATTGAATAGATGTTTGCGAGTTGTAGTACTACGAGCTGTGAGTCAATCCTGATGACTATATGATTGATACCATGTGAAATAGCATCAGAATGTAGCTCAACCACTACGCTATACTCAACGATATTGTTAGTTGAGTGACCAATGCAAATCCCTTTCATACTCACTAACTCGCAATTTAGAGCAAAGATAGCCCACGCCGCAAATGATAGGTTTCGAGTAATACGGCTAGCACCATTAAGATAACCAATATACAGTTCGAGAGAGGTTGACATCTACAATAAGTAAACATAATCAACAAAAACCATGGGAAACTCTAAAAAACACACTGAAAACACACTAAACACACCTATAGATAGTATATACCATAAATGGGATCAAGAATAGTATTTTTGAGGTACAACCCATTTCTAGGTTATGCCATTGGAACTCCATCAAGATCTACTAACTCATAAGCCCCTTTTGCAAGGACTCACTTGACAATGTATGGGCCCAACCACATAGGCTGAAATGTTCCTCGACCTAACTTGTCAGCCTCCTGGTCATATAAGAGGACCATATCTCCTTCTAAGAATATTCTAGGCTTGACACTTTTGTCATATTGTGCTTTAATACGTATTTTATGGGCTTCATTGGCTAACACGACATCGCGCCAGGTTTCATCCAAACGAGTTAATTGTAAAAGATGCTCCTCCTCTGTGGAAGTAGCAAGAAGAAGTTCAATAACTACTTTCAACGACGAAATTTTGCATTTGATGGGGAGGATTGCTTCCATACCATACACCAACTAGAAGGGTGTGAATCTAGTAGTAGTCTGAACTAAGGTTTGATATGCCCACAAGGAAGCAAAGAGAAACAACTTCCAGTCTGATTTGTGGACCCTTATCATACGTTGAAGCATAGTCTTAAGAACTTTGTCAATCACCTCAACTTGTCCGTTAGCCTGAGGATAATAGGGAGTGGAATTTTCAAGTGAAAGTCCCAATTTGGCAAATAACTTGGTCATCATATGATTTTGAAAGTGATTCCCATGATTCGTTACAATTTCTTATGGAACACTGAACCTAGAAATCACGTGGTTGAATAAAACGTATGCATTCATTTCACCAGTATCATTGAATGTAGGCATCGCTTCAGCCCACTTGGTAAAGTAGTCAACGATGACAATGATGTAGCCATACTCCCCAACTGAGTGAGGATTACATGTCATAAAATTGATGCCCCATTTTGAAAAGGGACCAACAATGACAACAAGATGCAAAGGAGTTGGTAGAGCATAGAATTTTTGATAATAGATCTGACATGCATGACATTTATGGATTGTGAGGATACAATCACAGAAAATGGTGGGCCAAAAGTAATCGACGCATAAGATTTTTTGCATGGTATCATAACAAGATAATATCCACCACATACCCCTGAGTGGAATTCATTAAATACTTTCTTGGCCTCCTCTAGAGTGAGGCACCTTCTTAAGATCGTATCGATACCACAACGATAAAGGGTGTCGCTGATAATCACATAGTTTTGGGATTGCCAGATATGTCGCTGCTCTAAGCGAGAGGTATTAGGATGGAAAGTATGGGTCTGGAGATAAATGAGAAAATCCCCATACCATGGGTCAGATGACGAGATCAGGAAAAATGACTTTTCTGGGATGGAATCTTCAGATGTAGATTCAACATCAACGGAAGGGAGATTACACATTAGCTTGATAAAAACTAAGGATTTATTCGACTTGGATTTGATGAATTCCAGGTCAAACTCTTGTAGAATAATAATCCATTTAGAGTATTCTCCCCCCCCGCCCCCCCAAACAATTGATGTGACAATATGTATTTCATAAGATTGCAATCTGAAATGACCATAATTTTGCAAAGAAAGATGTAATGGAGAAATATCTGGATGGCTTGAACAACCACCAAAACTAACTTTTCCACATGAGTATATCAGATCTTAGTATCGTTGAGGTTCCAAATCAGATAATAAATGTGATGTTTAGTCCCCATATCATCTTCTTGGGCCAACACGATAGCTATAGTAGAGATGATAGTAACAAGGTACAAGAAATAATCGCGTTGATAGTCAGGAGGATATAAAAGAGATGCCCAAACTAGAACATCTTTCAAGGCATCAAATGATTTTTGCACATTGTCATCCCAATGGAAGGGAATCCCCTTTTTCAATAAGTGAGTAAATCCTTTGGCCAATTCAACATCCTTTGGTCAATTCAACATAGTTAGGGATGAACCTCATCAGGATGTTGAATTTCCCTTGGAGTATTTGTAACTAAACAAGAGTGAAAGGTGTAGGGAAGTCAATGATTGCCTAGAATTTTAAAGGATCAATATGAATTCCTTATTTTGAAATGATGAAACGAAGGGGTTGGCTAGAATTGACATAAAACACACATTTGTGTAGGTTGAGTCAAATGTTATAATGTCTACAACGAAGGAAGATGGCCCGTAAATGCATGGGGTGATCATCCCGACTGTTAGAGTGAGTAGGGAGATTGCCCAAATAGGGTTCCATGATGTGCTTGATATCATATAAAGAAAGTACCCTAGGGACAAATAAATGTGGTTTTTGGTTGGTTCACTGGGAGAATGTTAATTTGATTATAGCTCGAGAATCCATCTATAAATGAATAAATCTCACAGCCAACACAGTCATCAACAATTTGGTCAATAAATGAGGTTGGCTAGTTGTCCTTTGGACAAGCTCGATTTACATCCTGATAATCAGCACATACTCAGACTGTGCCCTGTTTCTTCATGACAAGGATGACATTCGATACCTAGCCCAAAGAAGCTTTTCGATTTTAGCTTTTATACAAGCAACCTTCTTGTGATGGACCAAATGGAGGCACTGCCGAATGGGTTTGGCTTGAGGATATGTCTTGATTTCGTGCACTACGATGTTTGGGTCAATATCAAACATTTCCTCGTATGTCCAGGCAAAGACATCTCTAAACTCATGAAAAAGGGCTCTATAAATCACAATTTTAGATGAAGTACAAGATGATTCGATGTATAAATTTTTGACTATTCTTGTTTTAATCAAAATATCGAGAGGAAAGGTTTCTTCAATAAAAAAGGTTCTTTTCAGAGTTGATCTCATGAATGGAAATGGAATTCTTAAAGGGTTTAACAAAATCAGGTAGGTACACACCACTGAGATTATCTTCCATGGTATCTAGGAAGGAGGAACGATGATGATGTTCATCCCATGGCCTATCATCTGACATCATGAAATCCATGATGTTTTCGTCGGTAAAGAATGTATGTGATAAAGGATCAGAGGGAAAGCCGTAATCCAATGATTGATCTACCCAATTAATCAAAGAAAAAGTATGGTCCACACAAGCCGAGAATATAGCTTCGTAATCTTGCCCAATGGGGCTAAGTGGCATTTGGTCGCCAAAACTTTTGATGCTAGTTTCATCAAGTACAATCCATGTATTGACTAGGATTATAGATGATGATATCATGTTCATATAAGCAACCGAAGTGGAGGAGATAGGAAGGGGAGGGGGAGGGAGCGAAAAAGTTCCCATAAGTGATGAATCGTTCAATAAAAAAGCTACAACATGCTGATAGGAATGTAGGGATTACCCTACAAGAGGGAAACTTCTAGTAACATTGGAATTAGAGGAAAAAAAGGTGAGTTGATCTATGGCCATAATTCCACCTTTATGAGGAAAGGTGATCATGCAGAAGTAAGTTTATATGATGAAAACTATAACATAAACCCATGTACATCCCAATAGAAGATTATAATCTAAAGGTCCGTTAATAACTTCTACTTCAAAAAAGACATATTTTCCCCCTAATTCCACTTAGAGGAAGTTCAGAATCCCACAAGGTTTGTATATTCTTCCATCAAAGGCTTTTAATGTGGTGGTCGAGTGAATTAGTTGGGGTGAATTGATTACCTTCCAGCAAGACAAAGAAATGATGCAGGTTGAGTATCCCTTGTCCACAATAGAACGATGAATGTTTTTGCCATGGAAAATGACCTGGATCATAAAATCTAACTGAGATGAAAGTTGAGGGGTGTAGTTTTCATGAGATAAAACCACTAGGTTGGAATATGATGGATCCAAACGTATTATAGCTGACAATAAGGCCTTCTTTTGGGTGGGGCATTTTTGCAACACCTCAAGAGTTAACACAGCCAAAGGGGACTGAGCTAAGTCTTCAACTACATTGTAATTTTGAGCGGCTCTCGAACGAGGGTTGAAAGTATACTTATGGATAACACCTTTCAAAGGTTTCATAGTCAATTCTGTAGGAACCAGAGGTGGAACATGATCAGATGAAGGTGGTACCAAACATACTAGGTTGATAAGTATCCTCTCTGTTTAGTGGATTCATGTTACCATATTTCTTATTTTGAGTGGCCACCATGACATCAAACTTCAACTTTGAAGAGGAAAGCATCAAAACTGTGTCTCCTGATTGGGAAATGGGTTGGTCAACACAATGGGAGAAGTGGATGATTTAAGGAATTGATTCACTTTAGTGTGGTGTGGACAATCCAATGTAAAGTGGTCCTCATTGCAAATCAAACATGGGTATTGAGAATTTTGTTTCTCATCAGAAGATGAATTTGTTTGTTTATCCTGTGGTGAGGAATATTTTTTTTCTTACCTTTACCTTTCTTCTTGCTTCTTGGTTGCTGATGAGACTTTCCTTTATCAGATGAGATGACACTTATCTCGAAAGTAGAAGTTGTAGGAAGATGAGATGGAGGGTTTTGTGTAAGAGTAGTAAGAGCAATACCAGATGGTTTACTCACCGACCGTGAACTAGAAAAACCTATAATGCCACCAACAATATGAGATTCTTTACCAGATGGAGGAGGAACAATATTCAAGGGTCTCAGAGCATTTGGTATCTTATCATAGAGTGTTCCCAATTAGGTATAGACTAGATCTAAATACTAAGCATGAGAAATAACTTTCTCTTTAGTCACGACTCCACCTTTGGGCACATATTATGTTATGGGAGCTAACAGAGTCTTGACAAATCATTCCACTGATAGCTGATTGGGAACATAAGCCTTGACCAACCAACGACAACGTCTCCACTCATGTATATGGTCCAAAATGTGAGTAAAGTTCGATTGTTTAAAGTTAGTCAATAGTTCCGTTCCAATTTCATATTTGATGGGCAATAAAAAATGTGTGAGGAAGGTAGTGGCTAAAGTGTTGAAGTCATGAAATGACACTCTAGGTAATTCAATAGGCCATTTAGCTATGATACTCATAAGCCTTCGTTGGAAAAGACGCAGTTGAATGGAATTATCATTAAGTGAATTGGACAAACACCATAGATGATATGTCATGACATGCATCAACGGGTCTTCTCCAGGATTCCCATTGAATTTAGGGGAATCAAAAGGAAACTTAGTGGGAATAATCAGCCACCATGGAGAATGAGCAATGGGGTCGTTATTAAGTTGAGTCAAATCTAGTAATTCAAGAGCAACCACAAAAGGAAAATACCTGTTAAAGTCTAGAGGTAGATGACCTAGATATGAAGGAATAGCCTGGGAAACAGGAACTTGCATTCCTGGATAAGGAGGGTTATGATAATAAGGAACCTAGTTAACAAAATATGGAGGGGTCTGATAACCAACATACAACTGGGTTTGTTTCCCAGTACAAGGATGGTGATAAAACTACTGGAATGGTTTGGTTTGGATTTGATAGTCTTGAAAAGGCACTTGATGTGATCCATACTGTTGCTTGATCGGGGTTTGCATTGCCCCTGGTACGGGTTCGTTTGAGACTGCACCAAATTTTGAATAATTTGGCCTACCAAAACTTGAGGAGTACCTTGTGCAAACGATTCGGAAGGTGAGGGACCTTATACAAGTTGATGAATTGAGATCTGGAGAGAACCATACACTGTTGGAATGTGCTGTAAAGGTTATATCACATGTATTTGAGCTTGCTGAGGTGCTGATGGATAGGTAGGAATTTTTGATGAAGATTGTATAGTTTGAGAATTCAACAGTCGATCCCAATATGAACCAAGTTGTATGGGTAAAGTATTTTTCCAAATGCTGGAATCCATTTCAGGATGAGGAGGACTGTAACTAGGTGGATTACCATATTGAGGTATACCAACAACAGGTCCCCCCCTGTCATGGGAGGAGGGGATGATGGAGGCAACTACGATCCAGATGGAGGGTACCCAACATAAAGAGGGTTAGGTTGCTGATGATATACTTTCCCACTAAGAAAAGGGCCAACCTACTGCTCTATTGTAGGTGTAGATGGAGGAAGAGGAGCAATCTATGTGGAATTCATAAGAGAGGTACCAGATATTATTCTCGAATTGGATGTCATGGGAGAGGTCCAAGGACTGGAAGCCACACCAGAAAAGGTACCAGATAACGACTGATAGCCGGGATGGGAGTTTGAATCAATTCCAGTCATGGTAACAATCCAAACGAATATTTCTGTGAGAAATCCACAGGTAAGCCCAAAGAATCAGGTAAATGATATTGTGGCTGAGGTTGAAGAGACAGAAGAGGATCAACTTGATATAAATAAATTCCTTCCAAATGAATAGGAGTAGAAATATGAGGATCTTCTTGAGGGATCTCTTCGATACTTATAAGCCCATATGGAAGAGGCTCACCATCAAGCCCAAGATATATTGGTTCTATCTGGGTCAAAGGAAGAGAGGAGGAAGGTACCAAAGACTCAAATAAGGATGTCTGAGGCTCCTTAAGTTCAATAACCTCAGGAAACAAAGTTTCTGACTCAGGGAGATCAAATTCAATGACCTTAGGTAACAAATTTTCAGGGAATTCTGTTTCAATTGTGTCAGTGTCACCAACAAGAATAGATGTAATATCATGTTCAAAACTTAAAGGGAAAAATGATTCTAGCTAATCAATATCAGGTGGAGGGCCAAAAGTAGTTCTCAATGTTCCTGATTTGGTAGTTTGTGTTTGCCTATGTCTAGGACGATGGTTAGGAGTAGCCTTTCGAGGAAGTTGAGTCTTATTTTTTATTCTACGCGAACGACAGGGAGGGGGGATTTTTTCTTCCACGTTGGGAAATAAATTTTATTGACACAAAAAAGAAATAAATAAAAAAAAGGGTAATCTAGGCATAAAGGATTACCAAGTAACTGTGAACTACAATATACACCTTAGAAAACCAAGGACTAAATGTACAACAACCAATCTCCCCGAATGTTGTGTTCGGTGTATCACGATATACAAGGCGGTAGACTCAGTTACCTATGGATGGATAGAAACTTATTAGGGAATCCCAAAATATATGCGACAGAACGTGGGAGTGTAGTTCATAGTAGTGTTGTCTAATGTGTAATCGTTCGATGACAACATTCCCATATACTTTACATGTGTGGAGCACCACCAATATACTTGAAGGTACGTGGAGTATGGTCCTATACACTTGTTAGTGTCAGTCTTTCCAGCCTTCCTCCAGTGATCAAATATGCTCTTACAAAGTGATTTTGAAGAGTCAAGGTCAAATTTTGTCATTTCAGTGAGTTTTCAAGCAAAATTTGGTCACTAGGCATTAGGTCTAGGGTTTGCTTTAAATTCTTCTTAAGTTGCCCAAATGCCAATCTATGTCACTATTCAGCTGAGTCTATCATCATTCATAGGGTTTTCATTATCATGTCAGTGTCTAATGAGTCATTTTACACCTTGTTCATGCTTCAGTTGTGCCTGGCAAAGTTCATTTCCCTCTCCTAGGGTTTTGAAGGAAATTTCTCTTGGACGGTCAAATCATCGGCAAAACTTGTTTCCTGATTTTCATACACCTTCCCCTATCCTTAAAGTACCTTATCAAACACTTCCCATCCCTTATATCCGCCAAATTCCTCATTTTCGCACAAACCCTAGCTTCTAGCTACAACCTGGCAATTTTCTAGGTTGGGCGTGTGTTTTTCCCTTTTGGACCCTTTCCCCTCACTCAATCTCTGAGATTCCACTTTCCCCTGCTTCCTAACATCCTCCCCTACTCCCAAAAATTTCCCCAAGAATTTAGAAGCCCCCTATCCCCTTCATTTCGCTTCATTTCGACAAAATTCCTTGTTTCACACTTCGGGGAAAGTTTCACTCAAATGATGTTTCAGATCAGTCAAAGATGAATTTTGGGAAACTGAGAGAGGTTTTTTTCCATAACATGCCAAAGAAGAAACACCTCTTCCACTTTTTTCACAGGTGTCATGGTTTTAGAGAAATGTCAAAATTACAATCGTCGGATCCAAGGTGGTTGGCCAAAGCACAAAAACGGAAGAAGAAGACCAACCCACACCGCATCTTGACCGAGGCTTCTCTCACTCACCATGATACTCATTAGCCTCCTCCTAGCAGCAAACCCAAGAAATTTTGAGAGTTTTGAGGCATTTTTGGCATTTTTGAGAATTTTACAGGTTTTGGCCATTTGATTGGTCTCACCCCGTGCGCGACCAGTC
The DNA here is from genome assembly GCA_000404065.3 of Pinus taeda. Taxonomy (NCBI): domain Eukaryota; kingdom Viridiplantae; phylum Streptophyta; class Pinopsida; order Pinales; family Pinaceae; genus Pinus; species Pinus taeda. The sequence continues at coordinate 129,305 of APFE031107468.1, forward strand.
ATGGG
>APFE031107486.1:0-59266 GCA_000404065.3 Pinus taeda
CAAAGTGCAATTTTCTTGGCAAAGAACCCTGCTTATCATTCAAAGACAAAGCACATTGATGTTAAGTATCACTTTGTGCGGGATATGATAGAAGACAAAAAGGTGTTGCTGGTAAATGTGGACACTTTGAAGAATACTGCAGATGCATTGACAAAATATGTTAGCTCTGAGAAGTTCTCTTGGTGTAGAGAAACAATGGGTGTTTCAGGGCTGGAAAAATGACTAAGCTCTCCTGTGGCCCCCTGTGGAAATAAAACAACAAGTGGGATATTTTTGGGTTGTGTTATATTCTTTCCACATAGTTAACAGAGGGTTTGAGGGGTACTCGTAACCCCACTTTATGGGGTCTGGGGCAGCGCCCCGGAAAATTTTGGTTTCGGACCCTATGTTAGGTTGGGCGAACCCACCTATGGTTTTGTGCATGATTTTTGCACATGTGTTTTGGACGCGATGGTTTCGGTCCATGGTTTTGGACACAATGGTTTTTCGGTCCATGGTATTGGATGCTTCGGCATGTATAAATATGTATTGTAACATTGAAAGGAACATTATGAAAAATCAGGCTAGTAGTCCCGGTTTTGGGATCCAGCGGGAAATATCTGTGTATATGTGTTTTATGTGTTATGCTCTCGCATTTTTATTTTTCCTGTGACTTAGAACTCGTATGCAGGTAATTTCTATACGAGGTTAAAACCTACATTCGCTGGTGACCCAAGGAAGCACTTCAGTAGGGTTTGAAGTCAGGAAACTCTCATGGATGAAAGCACTCAATAAGGTGGCATGTCTAGGGAATGTGGCAACTAAATTATAGTTTGATAGACCCTAATTACACTAATTTTTTCGTCAGGAGCGATGTGCCCAAATAGAACTATAACAATTACCCCCTAAAGCACGAAATCAAAAATGATAATGTTGAGAGATATTCTTTATGATGTGATGAGGAGGATCTGAAGCAGATGGTGACCTACATCAATTACAACACATAATATCATGATATCTTTGAATTTTTCATGAATTGCTAAGGGAAGGCATGCCCATGCTAATGCAGGAAAACCCTGCCATTACCCACAATATGCATATGACTATGCACATATCTATTTTCCCCAATAATTTCCCTTTGCTTGCCGGTTCAAATCTTCATTAACTAAGGTTTAAGGCCCCCTTTTATTAATCTCATGTCGAATGCTTTATAACTTACCATAGTTTATCCCTTAGTTCAATACATTCCATCGGGACTCTATACACCTCATAAACCTTTCTTAATCCTTAATACCTGTGCATATAACTAAACCCCATAAAACCTTTATACTTGGTTATACATGGCCTTAAACATAAAACTTTCTTTCGGTGCTATTTCTATTATAATTCTTTTATAATAGAAATATTTCATAAACATTTGAAATATTACCTTTTTCCACGCTTTCCTTCATCCTTTGCACATTTCTCGAGGCTTCCTTTATTGCTATTGTGGGTTTCAAAAGGGCTCTTCAACATATACATTTGGAGCTCCTGATCTACGGGATGCGATCACACTATCCATTATACCACAACCTTTATATATATTCTCCTTATCATTAATATATTGCATCAATACATAGTTTTCGCAATACTCGCAAACAGAATAACATATGACTCTTTATCGCATCTGATATATGATAAACTACAACTACACTTCAAATACATTAAACTGCTTCCATATCTTTATCAAGTCCCCACACATCGCATGTCACAATCACAATTGATAAGGGCCACGACACATATACTATGGAATATTTCGATGCGATCTGATTGTCGATCGCATCAGACTTCGCACTTCGCACCTCTTTAAAGCCCAAGGTTAATACATTCACAAAGGAATATTGCAATGCAGGATTTAATTGATGATCTTAAACTGTTGATCAAAACATTGATCGAATGATCAGTATTGACATTGCATATCATAATTGCAATCGCTTAAGGTCGGGGATCATTACTCTTGTGACATGTTGCGATGCAATGCCATTTACTCCATTCGTTGAGACTTAATCTTGTATGTTGATTGTAAAGATCCAACGGCTCCTTAGCATCAATACTTCACTTCCTCGTTCCTCTTTTCATTTGAATTATACACCATTTCTTCAATATTATACTATGGTTTCGGGTTCCTTTAGGTCCTTGTCTTTCTGTTGTTCTACTGCGCAATTCCTCCTGAGCTTAACTTCGCGTGTTTTTTTAACACAATCACTCTAGAACTTTACTTTGATTCTTCGATCGGTTCAATGATCCATTATGAACCTATGTATTATTCTTCTCCTTTCTGTTTCACCTAAACTCCTCCTGCATACCTTTGTTACACAGAATACTCTAATTCACACATAATCTAGTAGTCTGTTAACCAATACACACCACAGTTCAGAATCGAATTCTCTATATATAAATGTATAAACAAATGATTACACATTAAGACTCTCTGTCTCTCTTTAGCCTAATCTTCTAATTAGTGGCCTATGTTTCATCATCTTCCCATAGGCTTACATTCTCTAATTAGCTAACCTGCTAACTATCTAACCATCTAACCCCTGTCTATTCTTTTTAGGCTTACATTTATACAAACGTATTTTGAAACCAATTCCTAGTTTAGATCCATAAACCTCTCAACAAAATCCTAAAATCTCTTCCTTATCACTAAGGATGCTCTCTAATCCACAAAATTTTGAACTAACTCCTAATCTGAGTTTTACAATCAATTCTCAAATCCCTCAATTCTCTCAACTATCCTAAATCTCTCATATTCTCCTACATTTGAGAATATTTACAATATGCCTCACTATATTTAATTAAATCCCTATTCTAGCTTCTCTCATTAAAATCACTCAAAAATATTAATAATTACATTAATTCAATACTTAGGAAACCAACTTCCTTGAAACATAAGACCCCCTATGTCTACTAAAATACAATGATAATTTTGAGTTGAATGCTCCTGCGTTAGACTCCCCAGGTAAGAAAATTTATAACCACCTGGTCATAATTTTGGATGATTGATTCCTCCTAGATCCTAGACTTTATTTTTTAATCTCTCTTAGCTTTTCAATTGTTCTATTGTTGTTATTGTTTTCTATTGTTCTCCAGGTCTCCATACCTTATGCTGCAATGCTCCACCTGCTATGCTTTCATAACCTATTGTTGTCTTCCTCTTGTTGTCACTCCTTTCCTTTCTTGTTGTTGTCTTCTTCTGAGACACTTTCAACATTAACCTTCTTATCAACTCAATTTATTTGTCAAATATATCTTCTGTCTACAAATTATATTCAACTCTTAATTGTTGAATTTCCATTACTATTGCCACCCTTTTATCCTTATTCTCTTGTTCACTATTGTCTTGTACTTTTTTAGCTGTTGCCATATTGTCTTTCAAGATAATTTTCCTGCTTTTGTTTTCTATACCCGTCAACTTCTTCCTAACTTTCATTTATGACAATTTCTTTGTCATCCTTCATCAGCAATCTATCATGAACCTTTATCCTCTGCTCTTCCAACTTCCTCCTTTGAAGGTCTAACTCTCTATATAATTCAATGATTTTACTTGGAGTAAATTTTGGAAATTTTACACAATCTCCCATTTCTTCATTTTCTATTGGCCCATTATCACATGGTCCTTCTTCCTATGCTAAATCTTTCTTAACATCCTTTAGTGGATGTTCTTCCTCTTCTTCTTTCATTTGGTTTTCCACCTGTGCCAAATATGTTCCAGTTTCTGCAACAAAATCTTCAATTATAAGACAATCATCAAAATAAAAAATATAAGGCCTTTGTACCTCTTCTTCCTTTGGAAACCTTTTAGTACATTGCTCTTATCTTTCCATTAACTCCTCTGTTAGCACATTAGTATGCTGATTAAAACTCAAAAAATTCTTGAGACTATCAGTAAGTCTCTTTTCCACACCATTTGTTCTAATGATGCCTCTCTACACTTGTTCACTGTAGTGAACTGTTTCTTCTCCAGTCACCTTATCATACTATGCTTTAAAAATTTAATCTTCTGGAAAGTATTCTTTCATGTTTTTGACAGCTTTAAAAGACTTACTATCTTCTTCCAAACCTGCAACCATACACAAATCATTAATTTTAAAAATACAAGACCTTATGGTCTCATTTGATACTTCAATCATCAAGTCTTTTGGTTGCTCTAAAACATTCATATGATTCAACTCCTCTGTCTCTTCATCACTTTCGAAAAGTAATGGTCCATGTTCTCATTCACATACCAAAACTTCAACATCTTCTCCAGCATCTCCCTTTTGTTGTAGCTCAACTCTTCCGAGCTTCTCTATCTCCAATTTGACATCTATAATATGTTCAAGTTCCCTCAACTCCTTTATTAACTGCATATTTTCTTGTTGATTCCTCTTCTCTTGTAGCCTCTACCACTTCATTTTCTTTCCCATAACATAACCACATTTCTAGTCCATCTCATTTCTTTGCAACATTTCCATTAATACTTCAATTTGAACTACTATCTCGGCCATTTCTCTATCATATGCTTTGTCACTTATTCTCATGCCATTTTCCTTGGAATATTTCTTCTTTTATCCTCTGCTATGATCTATTTCAGAACCTCTGTTATGATTGTCACTAGTCATCATCCTTTCCATCTCTATGAGTTCCTTTCACTCATTCCCTATGAACTGCACTAAAGCTTCTACAACAACAAGTCCTCCCTGGTGCCACTTACCTCACCAAGCTCTCCTTTGTACTTGGTATTTTGGCAAGCCCTTGGTTCGTTGTCTCTGGAACCTCCTTTGAGAACTTCTCTATGCTCCTTCTAGGCTTCAACTCATCTTCACCTTCTATGAACACAACTATCCTCTTTATCCAACCTCTGTTAGAATTCCTCAAGGTTCTGCCACATTCTACTTTCATTAAGAAAATTTTACTGGCTTCTTTCATTCCCTAACAATTCTCCCCAACACTTCTTTTGTTGAATTGTTATCTCTAATACAACTCTACCCACAATCGCAACTATGGAGCTCCCTCAACAACTTCTACCCAACCACAGTTGTAAGTTGTCTTTAGCTTCTCTTGAGCACTCCTTGCTCTAGGTTGCTACAATCTTCTCACCTTCTTATGGTGTTACCTTCAATATATTTGTCTGATCTTATCCCCCCATTCACCTGCATTCTGAATGGACAGTTCTTTTCTCCAACTTTCAACTATATCTTCAAACTCTGTTACTTCAAGAACTTGCAAAAGTCCCTCTTACAGTTTAGCTATTGTAATCTTGCTCTAAAATTTCACTCATTCATACAAATATTCATGCTTCCACTGCACAAATCTTCAATATTCTGCTAATATCAATCAGATTTAAAATTTGGTTCTTTCTTTCAATCTCCCAACTTTATCTTGGTGAAGCTCTAACTATTAGCAACAATTACTACTTTGTTGAGTTTTGTTTTACTGGTTCGTTCTTGCCCTAATTTCTTTAAAAACATTTACCTGTTCAAGCTTCGATACCACTTTTACATAGGAAAACCCTGCCATTACCAACAATATGCATATGACTATGCATATATCTATTTTCCCCACGAATTTTCCTTTTCCTGCCAGTTCAAATCTTCATTAACTAAGGTTCAAGGCCCCCTTTTATTAATCTCATGTGGAATGCTTTATAACTTACCACAGTTTATCCCTTAGCTCAATACATTCCATCAGGACTCTATACACCTCATAAACCTTTCTCAATCCTTAATACCCGTGCATATAACTAAACCCCATAAAACCTTTATACTTGGTTATACACGGTCTTAAACATAAAACCTTCTATCAACGCTATTTCTATTATAATTCTTTTATAATATGAATCTTTCATAAACATTCGAAATCTTGCCATTTTCCACACTTTCCTTCAGCCTTTGTACATTTCTCGAGGCTTCCTTTATTGCTATTGCAGGTTTCAAAAGGGCTTTTCAACATAAACATTCGGAGCTCCCAATCTGCAGGATGCGATCACACTATACATCATACCAAAACCTTTATATATATTCTCCTTACCATTGATTTTTTTGCATCAATCCATCATTGTCGCAATACTCACCATTAGACTAACATATGACTCTTTATCACATCCGATATGCAATAAACTACAATTGGACTTCAAATAAATTAAAATGCGTCCATCGCTTTATCGGGTCCACTCACATAACATGTCACAATCACAGATAAGGGCCACGACACATATACTATGGAATATTGCGATGCGATCCATTCGCTAATCGCATCAGACTTTGCATGTCGCACCTCTTTAAAGCCCAAGGTTAATACATTCACAAAGGAATATTGCGATGCGAGATTTAATCGATGATATTCCACCGTTGATCAAAACATTGATCCAATGGTCAGCATTGCATTGCATATCGTAATTGTAATCGCTTAAGGCCAGGGATCATTAATCTTGTGACATGTTGCGATGTGATACCATTTACTCCATTTGTTGCGACTAATCTTGTCTGTTGATCGTAAAGATCCAACGGCTCCTAAGCATTAATACTTCACTTTCTCATTCCTCTTTTCACTTGAATTATATGCCATTTATTTTATACTGTGGTTTCAGGTTTCTTCAAGTTCTCATCTTTCCATTATTCTACTACGCAATTCCTCGTGAGCTTAACTTCGTGTGTTTCTTTAACATAGTCACTTTAGGACTTTACTCTGATTCTTTGATCGGTTCAATGATCACTTATGAACCTTTGCATTCTTCTCCTTTGTGTTTCGCCTGAACTCCGCCTGCATACCTCTGTTACACAGAATACTCTAATTCACACATAATTTAGCAGTCTATTAACCAATACACACCACACAGTTTAGAATCGAATTATCTATATATAAATGTATAAAAAAATGATTACATATTAAGACTCTCTGTCTCTCTTTGGCCTGATCTTCTAATTAGTGGCCTCTGTTTCATCATCTTCTCGTAGGCTTACGTTCTCTAATTAGGTAACCTGCTAACTATCTAACCATCTAAACCCTGTCTATGCCTTTTAGGCTTACATTTATACAAAAGATTCTAAAACCAATTCCTAGTTTAGATCCATAAACCTCTCAACAAAATCCTAAAATCGCTTCCTTATCACTAAGGATCCTCTCTCATCCACAAAATCTTGAACTAACTCCTAACCTGAGTTTTACAATCAATTCTCAAATCCCTCAATTCTCTCAACTATCCTAAATCTCTCATATTCTCCTACATTTGAGAATATTTACAATACTCATCACTATATTTAATTAAATCCCTATTCTAGCTTCTCTCATTAAAATCACTCAAAACTCTTAATAATTACATTAATTCAATACTTAGGAAACCAACTTCCTTGAAACACAAGACCCCCTATGTCTGCTAAAATACAATGATAATGTTGTGTTGAATGCTCCTACATCACATGCTTAGCATATAAACTTTTCTTTACATGTACATAAATCAAATAGTCATCTACAGATATAGATCCATGATAAGATGACTATATGTGTAAAGTCATCATACAGATGATTGAGTACTCTCCTGAAATCATAGCCCGAATGGATGAATCTAGATCCAGGGTCCTTTATCTCATCCAGTCATTTGCTCAAGTACGAGTCTAACCATGTGAAAGTGTGATTTGAAGTCGAACATGGGAAAACACTGTTTGATTACTAGCCAATGATGTAAGCTGTTAACAGACATGAGAGAAATCACCAATAATTATAATGATCTCAAGGTACTACAGTACATTTTGCATGGTGTGAATAGATTCTTTGCTGTCGAACACCATACAAAGTATTCCGGTCGAAGGCCTGTGATGTCAACCTATCACCGAAAGTGAGAACTTTCCATTGTTGTATGCAAGCCTCAAGGTACTGGAAGGGTCTTTCTAAGTCAACTTCTTGGATAATGTGTTGATGTTGAAAAGAAGTGACTCATGGCAGGAGGGCCTTGATGTATCCCCCATTAATGGCACGAAATGAATGTAATGATTTTGAAGATAGAATGTGACTAATGACACAATGTTTAGGAATGGCAGTCATAAAAATGAAGGTTTATGAGTATTACAAACGATTAAGTTTATTAAGTGACTTCTCTTGAACATGTCGGCGACACTGAATGAATTGGCAGCATTTACCCAAAACCAAAGTGATGGATGGTGTGATAGACCATAGTTATGATAACCATCAAGTAGATAACCGAACCCAAATAGTCGCAGAGATGAAGTGAAAGTGTCATGTTCAAGAGCGACTTGCTACCATAAATTGATTTATCCCTTTTCCCATTTTTCCTAGTCATTGTTGACCAGTACCTTTTTACTTTTTAACAAGCTTGAGGAGGATAACATATGCTTGATGTATAGTTCTACCCTTTGGGTGAATCCATTGCTATGTGATGTTTTAATGAGTCTAGCGAAGGTGAAACTTGGTCTTGTCATGATGGACACGTTTGTCGCTATTTGATGCTTTAACAAGTTTAACGACAGTGAGAACTCAATTATTTTCATGTTTAGAGAGTCTAAAAAGGGACAAAAAGAAAACTCCACAAGTTCTTTTTCATAAATTTGTCTCTCAAGTCTGAAAAAGCATAAAATAATATAAGAGAGAACCTATTGACCGTGTTTGATCAACGTATTCCTTTTTCGTAAGTAATTTATCTCATTTTGGAAAAGGGTTAAACTTATACTGAGTAGATGTCATTTCCAATCCATTTACGAGCTGAAAAGGACATGTGCCCAACAATATTTTCATATTTTGAGAGTTTGAAAAGAGTTGAAAGAGGACTCTAGGGGGGTTCCTTTTTTATGCTTAACAGAGCTCAAAAAAGAGATAAAAGTATGCTCTGTGGTCAAAAGTACATTTTACAATCATGCACGTCAAATTGACATATCAATTGTAAACCTGCTCAAATAACCACCAAACGGATTAAACATACCTGTTTCATTGGTAAAAATAGGTAAAAACTAGATTTTATTCATTTAATGAACACAAAATAACCATAAAACAAGAATTTACCAAGTCATTTTACCATTTGACATTTACCATTTAGTTTTGTGCTTTGAACCAATTTTTTACCTCAAACTTCAGTAGCTAATTGTGGGAGATTATGTGGATCATTCTTCATGCCGTTAGGACCAGGTAGGAGATCTACCTCTTCTCTTTCATTTAAGGTCATTCTTTTTCAATTTCAGGCAAACTTTTAGGGTTTTGGGGTCCCTAGGGTAAATATATCATGCCTTAGGATCAACGCACCCTTATGCATCAAAACCTGCACTGTAGCACAGTCAAACAGAAGGGAAACTTCTCTACATCGCATTGTCTAAAGATCAGGGGTGCGTTGGGTGCAATTTAGAAATTTGATTCATCATTTCTACCCAAAATATCTTCAATTTTTTGCATGAAATGGATCCTAACTAAGCCTATGGTGTGATTTCAGGCTTTGATCACATCAGAATGGCTATCATATGGCATGAAAGAGAACATGAAGAATAGGATATGGTTTCCTTAAATAATCTTGGTACTGTTGAGGCCCTTAGAGATTTTTGGTTGCTCAAATATTTCAGGTTATCCAGGATGAGGCAACAGTTAGAACTATTGCAGTTCTTGGTTCATTTATGGGATCCAGCAGAATATGTTTTTCACATAGGGGACAAAGTGCTCCCTATATTGATTGATGATATTTACTTTCTCATAGGATTTTCGAGACATGGTGCCCCCATTTCTCTTTCACGTTCTGCCTGTGGGGGTGAATCAGTGAGGGACAACATTCGAAATATTTGTCGGCCAGGTACACAACCTAGAAAACATGGAAAGATAAACATCAGAGATGTTCATGATATGCCCTTGCGAACAATCCTCTTTACTATTGCAAATTTGGTGGGTAGCATGACACTTCATTTCGTGAATAGATCATACATGCAGTATGCACTCGAGTGTCTCGAGCCAACTATGTTCAACTGGTGTGAGATAGTACTCTCTTTGATGAAAGAGAAACTGACTAAAATAAAAAGTGGTAAGATGAAAATTTTCAACTATGGATCGATCTTGATCGTTCGTACTCTAGAGAGAATTCCATTGATGCAACCTTAGTATGTGACACTGAGTTTAGCCGGTCCTAGATATCCATGGATGCAAAGATGGGTAGAGTTGATGGCTAGATCCAGGGATGGATTTCCGTAGAGATCCAAATTTAAGATTACCAGTGGGTGCTTAATGGGGTGCTATAGGTAAATTTTTTTGACCATGTATTTTTTATTTTTTGATTTTTTACATATTTTTGTGTTTTTTGATGTTTCCAAGACTAAACTAAAAATGTTCTCATGTATACAGGTGTTGGCATTGTTCGACCAATTGGTCATCAACAGGAGGTGGGTGAACCAGCAGGGAGAAATGTCAAAACAACATTTTTACAATATTTAGATATGATCGAGACACTGGCAAAGTTGAGCATCATATAGAGGGGTTAATCCTCGATATACTAGATGTTCCGATCGAGGAGTTACCGATGAGACTACAGCGCCATACTATTGGTGTACCCAGCCATTGGATGAGGCTATTGTGCATGATAGCTCAGGAAATGACTTGTTATCATGAGCATCATTAGATCTACTTAGGATGATTTACTATATGCATTTTGAGGTTTTGAGGTCAAATGACCAACATGTCTTGGACACAAATTAAACTTTGAACATCTATCTATTTTACTTTCAGTGTTTTTGTAGGTTATGTGTAATCCTATTCAACTGTTGATGTGAATTGAAAATTTTTTGTTTACATATTTCGTAAATGTTTGCTTAACACGTAATTCGCTAAAGAATCAGTCAATGTGTTAAAGTTTTTGGAAATTTCTTGATATTGAATGTAATTAAACTGTCTTTCCAATACATGAACTCTAAGGAATATATGATGAATAGTTGTATTTCAGAAAATATAAGCATTCATAAGTTGTAGTACGACAAGTTGTGAATCTAGCCTAATGATGATTTGGCGAATGCCAAATGAAATGGCATCAAAGAGGAGTTCGATCAATGTGCTATACTCAGCAATATTGTTCGTATAATGATAGATACAAATCCCTTGAAAACTCACTAACTTGCCACTTGGAGTGAATATGGCCCATGCTGTAGAGGATAGGTTACGCAGACTACGACTAGCACCATAGGCATAACCAACAAATGGTTCCAAATATTTCGACATCTGCAACAAATGAAAAGCGGATTACTAACCACATAAAAACTCTAAAAGTCACAATGTGACACGCACATGTAATCAAAGCATATATACAATGTTTTTACTACACACAATCAAGCATAGTAACATTTAAGATACAATTCGGGGCTGCAACAATGGAATTCCATCATAATCAACCAACTCATAAGTGCCTTTTTCCAAAACATGCTTGACAATGTAGGGGCCCATCCGTAGTGGTTCAAATTTTCCTGTTCCTAATTTATCAGCTTCCTGATCATAAATCAAGACTAGGTCTCCTTCTGAGAATATGTGAGGCTTGACATTGCGGTCATATTGTGCCTTAATTCATTTCTTATGTGCTTTGCTAGCCAATGTTGCTTCACGACATGTTTCATCTAGAAGGATGAGTCCTAAGAAACATGCTTCCTCATTAGAAGTGTCAGGTAACAAGTCAATTGCGAGTTTTAGTGATGAAATCTCACCTTGTATTGGCAAGATTGCCTCAAGACCATACACCAATTGGAATGGTGTGAATCCAGTTGCATTTCTTACCAAGGTTCAGTAAGCCCACAAAGATGAGTACAGGATCAAATTCCAGTTTCGTTTGTGAACTCCTATGATTCGCTGAAGCATTCGCTTAAGGACTTTGTTGACGGCTTCAACTTGTCCATTAGCCTGTGGATAATAAGGAGTAGAACTATCATGTGAGAGTCCTAACTTGGCAGTTAATTCAGTCATCATGTGATTGTGGAAATGCGAACCATGATCTGTAACTATTGCTTGTGGTACACCAAACTGTGCAACCACATGGCTGAAGAAGAAAAGTGCAGTTGTCTCACCACTATTGTTTATTGTAGGCATCACCTTGACCCATTTTGTAAAATAGTCAACAGCGACAATAATATACCCATGTCCCATGGCCGAGTGAGGGTTACATGTCATGAAATCAATGCCCCATTTTTCAAATGGTCCAAAAATGATGACAGGATGCAGTGGTGTAGGTGGTAATTGAGTTTTACGGTCAAAAATCTGGCATGCACAACAACTTTTGACAACAGTAATGCAATCGTTAAATATGGTAGGCCAGAAGTAACAGGCATGAAGAATTTTCTGTGTGGTAGAATAACCAGATAAATTTCCACAACAAGCACCAGAATGGAAATCATTTAGAACTTTCTCGACTTCCTCATGTGTCAGGCACCTACGAAAAATCGTATCGATAATGCAACGGTAAAGTGTGTCGCCAATGATCAGTTAATCTTTGGCTTGATATCGAATACATTGTTATTGCAATGAGAGGCATTGGACTGGAAATTTTGGGTTTGGAGATAGATCAGTATATCTCCATACCAAGGGTCAGATGATGAGAACAGAAATAGAGACTCATCCAGAATTGATGGTTATGTTGTTGAGTCGATGGCAGTAGAGGGAAGGTCGCAAAGAAACTTGGCAAAAACTAGTGTTTTCTTTGACTTGGATTTGATGAATTCCAAATCAAGTTCCTTGAAAATGACGATCCATTTTGAATATTTTCCCCCCAGCAAGATGTATGTCATAGGGTTGCAATCTGAAATGACAATTATCTTCCAGAGCAGGATATAATGGCAAAATCTATGTATAGCTTGAACGGAAGCTAGCTTCTCCACGTAAGAATACTTAACTTCCATATCATTGAGATTACAACTCAAATAATATATCGGATGTTCAATCTCATCTTCTTATTGGACTAAAACCATAGCATTGGTTGTATCTACAATAGCGAGATACAGGGAATAGTCATTCTGATAATTAGGGGAATACATTAATGACGCTCAGATCATGGTATCTTTGAGAGCATCAAAGGAAGCTTACACAACCTGGTCCCAACGGAAGGGAATTCCATTTTTCAAAAGGCAAGTAAATCCTTTAGTGTAGGTTTTAGCCCCATACAAAAGTTACCTACATACGAATTCTAAAACATAGAAAATAAACAATGCAAGAGCATAACACATAAAACACATATACACAGAGTTTTTCCCTTGGATCCCAAAACCAGGACTAATAGCTTGATTTTACATTATTTTCCTTTCAATGTTACAATACATATTTATACATGTTGAAGCAGCCAATACCATGGACCAAAAACCATCATTTCCAAAACCATGGACTGAAAACTATCGTGTCCAAAACCATGTGCAAAAAACATGCACAAAACCATAAGTAGGTCCGCCCAACCTAAGATAGGGTCCAAAACCAAAATTGTTCGAGGCGCTACCCCGAACCCCATAGAGTGGGGTTACATGCACCCCTTAAACCCTCTATGACTCCCCCCACTACATAATCGACGCAACGAAGGGGGGGCTCCGCCCCCTTCTAACCCCCCGGTTAACTATGTGGGCTAGTCGTGTAAAGAATATAACACAACCCAACATTCTCCCACTTGTTGTTTTCTTGCCACAAGGGGGCTAGAAGAGAGCTTAATCATTTATCCATCCCTGCAACACCCATTGTTTCTCTACACTAACAGAACTTCTTAGAGCTCACAGATCTTGTCAATGCGTTTGCAATATTCTTCAAAGTGTCTACCTTTACCAGCAACATCTTTTTGTCTTCTATCATATCCCTCACAAAGTGATACTAAAATCAATGTGCTTTTTCTTTGAATGATATGCAGGGTTCTTTGCCAAGAAAATTGTACTTTGGTTTTCACAATCTATCCTTATAACTCCCTGTACTAACCCCATACTTGAATACAATCTCTACAACCAAACTACTTCCTTGCTTGGATGAGTGGTTGCCATGTATTCTACCTCTATAGTTGATAGTGCCACTACAAATTGTTTCTTACTCATCCAACTGATGCACCTCCAAACAGGTTAAGCACATACCCACTTGTATATCTTCTCTGATCCAGATCTCCAGCCCAGTCTGCATCAACAAAGCCACGAATATCCAACACTATGTCCAATCTTGGTCTTCCTTGGTAGCACAAACCATAATCACTAGTGCCACACAAATACCTGAAAACCCACTTCATTGATGTCCAGTGCTCCTCCCTGGTTTTGACATAAACCTGCTCAATACTCCCACTGCATGTGTAATGTCTAGTCTAGTATAGACCATCGCATACATCAGGTTATCAACTGCACTTGCATATGGAACACAAGACATGTCCTATTCCTCTTCTTGTGTCTTGGGACACTGTTCAGCAGATAACTTTATACCTACAGGAATAGTAACCTTCACCAGTTTACTATCCTGCATATTAAACCTCTGCAATATTGTCTCGACATACTTCCTTTGGTTTAACTAGAGGTTCCTCTTTGTCTGATATTTTTTAATTTCCATGCTCAAAATATAGTTTGCAGCACTAAGATCTTTCATGTCAAATTTGGAGGACAAATGGATCTTCAAATCCTGGATAATTTCTTTGTCATTTCCAACCAGCAACATATCATCCACATATAAGACTAGATAAATAACATGATCACCAATTAATTTAAAGTACACACAGTGATCTGCTTTTCTTATAGTGAAGCCAAGTCCCCGTATAAATGTATCAAATTTATGATACCACATCCTTGGTGACTGTTTTAACCCATAGAGAGACTTCTTTAACTTGCATACCAATTCTTTCTTACCCTTCACCACAAAACCTTCAAGTTGCTTCATGTAGATCTCCTCTTCCAAATCCCAGTGAAGAAATGTTGTTTTCACATCCATCTATTCTACCTCAAAATCAAAAAGTAGTAGCAACAGATAAAAGTAATATAATAAAAGTTACCTTGGCAACAGGAGAAAAAAATATCACCAAAAACAATTCCCAGCACCTTGGAATAACCTTTTTCTACCAATCGAGCTTTGTATTTCTCCACCTTTCCTTCTACATTTGTCTTCTTCTTGAACACCCATTTGCTCCCAATGGGTTTCCTTCCAGCCGGAAACTCCACCAGATCCCAAGCTTCATTTTTGTGTAAAGATGCCATTTCTTCAACCATGGCCTCCTTCTAGAGTTTTACATCCTCTGAATCTACTTCTTCCTACACAGTTCTAGGATCATCATCAGTAATAGATAAAGAAAAATTTGAACAGAAAGAAGATGGACTATACCTTTATGGTTGCCTTCTTTCTTGAACTGATCTTCTCCCACCCAGAGTTTGTGGCTCTTCATCTTCTAATTCCTCCTCTGTTGTAGAGTCTGATTCTTCCTCCTTTAGCTCAAACTCTATCTTATAAGGTTCCTTTGGTTGGACTTCATGTTTAAGAACATCTTTCAACTCTCTGATCTCGGATGCACACAGCCTTCATTGTTACTGGGTTCCAAAGCTTATAACCCTTTAAACCATCCTTATACCCAATAAGGATGCACTTTTCATATTTACTATCCAACTTGGTTCGTTTCTCCTTTGGAACATGTACATATGCATCACATCCAAATACCTTCAGATGTGAAAGAGAGGGTTTCTTACCAGTCCATACCTCTTGTGGAGTCTTATCCTCCAACACTAATGAAGATGATCTATTGACTAGGTAACATGTTGTCTCCACCACCTCTGCCTAGAATTCTTGTCCTAACCTAGCACCACTAAGCATGCTTCTTGCCCTTTCCATCAACTTATTGTTCATTCTGCAACTCCATTTTGATGAGGTGTATATGGAGTAGTCTTCTGCCATTCTATACCACACTTATATAATTCTTCAAATTCCTCAATGTAAAACTCTCCACCGTTATCTGTCCTTAGCACCTTTATCTTCTTCTCTATATGGTTTTCCACCAGAGCCTTAAATTCTTTCAGCCTGACAAAGACTTAAGATTTATTCTTAAGGAAATATATCCATGTATTCCTTGAGAAGTCATCTATAAATGATACATAGTACACAGAATTACCCAGTGATTGAACCTTCACAGGTCCAAACACATCACTGTGCACAAGCTCTAATATTTGTTTCGCCCTCTTACCACCAGAGGGGAAACTCACCCGATTCTACTTCCCATATACACAATTTTCACAGAAATCAAAATCCAGAGAGATATTACTTATACCTTCTACCATACCTTTACCATGAAGTATTCAAAGTCCCTTCTCTCCAATATGTCCAAGCCTTTGATGCCACGGCATGGTCTTCTCTCTAGAGACCACTATATTTTCTACTCCACTTTCAAGAACCACACAAATGTTACACCCATCAATAACAGTGCTACCTTGCAGCTTGTAGAGAGTTCCAATCCGAACTCCCCACATCAATACTAGTGATCCCTTAGCCATCTTGCAGATATCCTTCTCAAACACTATTTTTATACCTGCATCATCCAGCTTGCTTACAGAAATCAGATTTCTAGCCAATACAGGAATATGTAGAACACCCAGGAGTGTTCTAACCCTTCCACCTTGCAACTTCAACTTTACTTTTCCTTGACCAACGATTCTAGCCTTCCTATCATCCCCTAAGAATACATCACCACCATCGTATTTCTCATACTCTCATAACCACTCTCTATGGGGAGTGAAGTGAAAGGATGCACCTGAGTCAATCAACCATGCCTCGTGAGCTACATGTGTACTTGAAGAAGCTAACTACACATCCCCACCTTCATCTGAGGTGGTTTTCGCCTCTGCAAAAGGAGCATCATAAGATCCCTTTCCTTTGTCAAGAGTTTTATATTTACTATCTCTTTTGTAGTGCCCTTCCTTTCTGCATTTCCAGCACACCACCTTTACAGGTTTTCCTGGAGATTTAGATCTCCCTCTAGATTTAGATCTCCCACTTGATGACTTATTTCTTTTTTTGTTATGGGACCATCCTCGTACAGACAAGGCATCACCATTATGGCTCTCCATATTTTTTTCATCTCATCTCCTTCGTCAGCAAGGATGAGACTATTTCATCAAACCCCACCTTCATCTGAGGTGGTTTTCGCCTCTGCAAAAGGAGCATCATCAAATCCCTTTCCTTTGTCAGGAGTTTTAGATCTACAATTTCTTTTGTAGTGCCCTTCCTTTCCGCACTTCCAGCACACCACCTTTACAGGTTTTCTTGGAGATTTAGATCTCCCTCTAGATTTAGATCTCCCACTTGATGACTTATTTTTGTTTCTGTTATGGGACCATCCTCGTAAAGACAAGGCATCACCATTCTGGCTCTCCATATTTTTTCATCTCATCTCCTTCGTCAGCAAGGATGAGACTATTTCATCAAATTGAAAGGCAGTTGCATTGCTACCTATTGCAATAACCAAACTATCCCACGCATCTGGTAGAGAACACAACAAAATAATGCACTTATCTTCCTCTAAAATTTTGATATCAACAGATGATAACTGACTTACCACAATATTAAATGCATTCAGATGATCTGTCACCGAGTCTCCATCTTTCATCCTCAGGTTATACAGCTTTTTCATAGGAACAGTTTATTCACCAGAGACTTAGATTGGTACAAAGTCCCTAACTTGTCCCATAAATCCTTCGCCGTAGCTTCCCCTAAAACATTCAGCAATACTGAATCTGAGACACACAATCATATTGTGCTCTTTTCCTTTCGATCCAAATTCTTCCATTCTTCAGTAGACACTCCCATTGGTTTAGTACCCAGATCTACCACAATCCACTAATCTTTATCCACCAACAGATCCTCCATCTTAAGTTTCCACAACTCAAAACTATGACCAATAAAATTCTCGATCTCTATCTTTCCACTACTCATCATCTTCTTTCACCACCGGAATTTATCCTGCAGATCTCCGACTGAATGGGGTCTACCACAGGCCCGAGCGAAACCCCTTAGCAGCAAAGGTGTCCCCTTGAAGCCAAAACAGCTTTGATACCAAATGTACATTTTAACCCCATACAGAAATTACCTGCATACAAATTCTAAAACATAGAAAATAAACAATGTGATAGCATAACACATAAAACACATATACACAGAGATTTTCCCCTGGATCCCAAAACCGGGACTACCATCTTGATTTTCATTATTTTCCTTGCAATGTTACAATACATATTTATATATGCTGAAGCATCCAATACCATGGACTGAAAACCATCATGTCCAAAACCATGGGCCAAAAACCATCACGTCCAAAACCATGTGCAAAAAACATGCACAAAACCATAGGTAGGTCCACCCAACCTAATATAGGGTCCAAAAACAAAATTTTTCGAGGCCCATAGAGTGGGGTTACTTGCACCCCTCAAACTCCTAGTGACTCCCCTCACTACGCAGTCGACACAATGAAGAGGGGGCTCTGCCCCCCTTCTAACCCCTCGATTAACTAGGTGGGCTAGTCGTGGAAATAATATAACACAACCCAACATTTAGCCATTTCGACATAGTTGGGAATGAATCTTCTTAGAAAGTTATCCTTCCCTTGGAGTGTCTGTAACTGAAGTAAATTGGAAGGTGGAGGAAAATCAAGAATTTCCTTAACCTTCAAGGGGTCAAGTCGAATTCTTTCATTGGACATTGCAAAACCAAGAAAATGACCAGATCCAACACAAAACACACATTTATGTGGATTGAGTCGAATTTTGTAGTGTCAGCACCGTAAAAAGATGCCTCTCAAATGTTGTAGGTGATCAGCCTATTTCCATGAATGAGCAGGTAAGTCATCTAGATAGGGTTGAACGATGTGTTTGATATCATCAAATGCATAATTCATTACCCTCTGAGCAGTTTCCCCAGCGTTCTTCAGACCAAAAGGGAGTTTCCTATATGAAAATGTGCCCCAGGGACAAATAAAGGCAGTTTTAGATTGGTCTTCTGGGTGGATATTGGTCTGATTATAGCTAGAAAAGCCATCCATAAATCAAAATATTTCACATTTGGCACATTCATCAATTATCTGGTCAATTAAGAGAGTGGGATAGTTGTCTTTTGGACAAGCATGATTAACATCCCTATAATCAACACACACTGTATTTTTCCTTATTTCTTCATGACAGGAACAATATTAGAAACCCAATTGGTAAGAGGAACAGGGTATATGAAACCAGCATGCAAAAGTTTTTCAACTTCTGCTTTTATAGCAACAACCTTCTTTCGATCAATAGGGCAGAGACATTGTTGTATTGGCTTGACATCAAGATACATTTTAATATCGTGTTCAACTATAATAGAATCAATACCTAGCATTTCCTCATATGACCAAGCAAATATATTGCAGAATTCACGAAAAAGAGCATGGTAAGTTTCAAGTTCCAATGGAGAACAATATTTTCCAACATGGATGTTTTCTACAATTCCAAGTTTGGTTGAAATATCGATAGAAATAGTTTCTTCGATATTCGATAAGTTTCGTTCAGAATCGACTATGTCTATAAATACAAAATTTGAAAGGAAACCAACGATTAAAGGGCGATTTAGTTCATTTGGAATATCTTCTATGTGATTTGGAAGATGGGATCGATGATGGTAATCTGCCCATGGTTCTTCTTTTTTCATCATTGATTGGATGATTTCTTCATCAGTAAAAAATGTATGTGAAAAAGGATCAGAGGAAGTACGATATTCTAACGAACGATCAACCCATACAATCAGTGATGATGGATTTGGATTTGTTGCACAAGTCAAAAAGATTGATTGTTAAGTGAGCTCAGTTGGGCTTAGCGGCATGGTTTCACTATGCATATCAACTTTGGAATTATTGGAAATCTTCCATGAGTTAGATGAAGTGGAATATATCATGTTACAGGTCTCAACTTTTGCAACTTCTGTCATTTGTGATGGTGATGGTAGTGAAAAGGTGCCCATTAGGGAAGAATCTTTGAAGAGACCTACTCCAATGTTCTAAAGAGATAGCAGAGGTTCGTGAACTAACAAAATGCTTCCAATTTCCTGTGAACTAGAGTCGAAGAAGGAGAGTTGATCAATTACTTTGATTCCGCCTTTATGAGGAAAAGTGATCATAGGAAAGTATGTTGAAACCACAGCATCCATAGCATAAACCCATGGTCTTCCTAGTAAAATATTGTAGTCAAGGGGTCCATCAATGACCTCAACTTCAACAGTTATAGTTTTTCCCCCTAGTTCTATCTGCGGGTTACTTAAAATTCCACAAGGTGTATAAGTGTGACTGTCAAAATATTTTAATGTCGTAGATGATCGTGACAAAGGGGGTGAGCCAAGTGTTTTCCAGCAATTCATTGAAATGATACAAGTAGATTCACCTTTGTCAACAATGGTTCAGTGAATGAGGTGATTCGACGCATTTACTTGGATCAAGACTGCTAATTGTGCTGGTAATTGTGGCGTATAACCCACATGATTAAAAACTACGATATTGGAATCTGTTAGATCAATTCCACCAATTGTTGACAATAAAGCATGCTTTTGGGAGGGACAATTTTGAAGCACCTCAAGCGTCAGCATCGCAGAAGGTGATTGAGCCAAATATTCTACTATGTTATAATTTTTCACTCCTTGAGCTTGAGGGTTGAATGTAGATTTATGAAAAACTCCCTTAAGTGGTTTTATTGTTAACTCTGGAGCAATGGGTGGTGGAATGGAGTCAGACGAAGTTGAGGTCAAAGTATTGGGTTGATCTATAGCCTGGTTATTCGACAATAATAGTGGATTACCATAATCTTCACTTCGTGTAGTAACCAAAACATCAATCTTAGGCTTAGTGGTAGATATCATAAGCACTTGTGAAGTGGAAGCATGATCTGTAGCAACCAAATGAGTCTCTGGATTTGGAAAAGGTTCTTTCAAAATAGCGGATGTACTAGAAGTCTTAAGAAGTTTTGAGACTTCAAAGCAGTGAGGACAGTCTCGCGTAAAGTGCTCCTCATTATAAATTAAACATGGGTAACGAGGTTTCCTAGCCAGAGAAGAGGAATCAGATGATTTCTCTTGAGGGAGAGAATTTTGTTTCTTTTTTGTTTTCCCCTTTTTCTTGCTTCTAGGTTTCTTTTCATTTTTACCTTTGTCATATGACATGCCATTTATTTCAGAAGCAAGTGTATTATCAGGTGTATTAGAGGTTTGATTTGGAATAGCAAGTGTTTGACTATATGGTCTACTCACTGTTTGAGTGCTTGAAGAACCTATCACACTATCACTGGCATGAGATTCCTTACTGGATGGAGGTGGTGTAATAGTAAAAGCTATTCTAGGTGCATTTGGAATCTTGTCATAAAGCATGCCAAACTGGGTGTAAATCAAGTCTAAGTATTGGGCACGAGCAATTACTTGCTCTTAAGTACCAACTCCTCCTTTAGCCACATACTTGGTGATAAATGGCAACAAGGATTTAATAAACCACTCGGCTAAAAGTTGATCAGGAACAAAATTTTTGACCATTCGACGATGATGACGCCACTCATGAATATGATTAGAAATGCGAGTAGTAATGGTCTGTTTAAATTTGGTCAACAGTTCCATTCTAGTTTCATATCTAATGGGTAACTAGAAATGGGTTAAAAATGTAGTGGCTAAGGCTGTGAAGTTGTCAAATGAAGCTCATGGTAATTAAATATGCCACTTTGCAGCCAAAACAATGAGCGTTCACTAGAAAAGACATAGTCTTACTGAATCATCATTTAGGGAGTTGGATGAACACCATAAATGAAAAGTCATAACATGATTGGATGGATCTTCTCCAGGGTTACCATTGAACTTAGGAATATCAAAAGGCAATTTGGGTGGAATCACCGGCCACCAAGCTGAATAAAGAATGGGATCATTGGTAAGCCAATTCAAATATGGTAATTCAAGTGTTGTGATAAAAGGAAACTATTGGTTTAGGTCGGGTTGAGCGTAACTAGGGAAAGATGGAATTGCCTAGGCAATATACCTTTACATACCAGCATAAGGAATCTGTTGCTGGTAACCTTGATAGGGGTTGGTTTGTTGAGCATATCCATATAAGTTTTTGTTGGGAACTAGGATAAATTCCCTATTGACCAAAACCACCATAGGCTTGTTGACTAGAACCTAGGTAAGCTTGCTATTGACCAAACCCAGCATAGGCTTGTTGACCAAGTCTAGTATAAGTTTGGTACTATTGGAATTGTTGTTGTTGTGGTTGCCACAGTTTTTGATACAACAGTTGTTGCCCACCAGTATAAGTTTGACTAGGTTGTCGATAAATTGGACCAGTATAATTCTGAGTCATCCTAGTTAATGGTAAACTGGCCTGAGGTTGTTGGATTTCAGACACAAATGATTGTTGTAAAATGGCCTGAGAAGACTGAGTCTGTAGACTTGAAACTTGAGGGTAAGAGGTTGAAAGATCAGCTTGCAAAGGTTAAGATACAATCAACTGAGTTTCTGATTGTGGTAAAGTCATAATGATAGGCATAGTAGGTATGGATGAAACAATTTGTATTAGTTGTGATGAATACAGAAGCCTTGGTTGAACAAGCATTGTAGGCTACCATTGACAAACAGTCATTCCAGAATAAGTTGGACCGAAAGATGATGGTATACTACCATATGGTGGCCCCCAAAAGTATGGAGAATAAGCAGATTGGGCATATTGTTCTCCATATGGAGGTAATCCAGTGTTAAGTGGATACATTGGATAGTAACTAGATGGACCAGCTTGATATTGACTTGATGGATCAAACTGTTCAGTATCCGTAAGTGAAGAACCAGGTAAAATTCCTGTGGACAACATGAGTGAAGACTATGGACTAGAAGAAACACCAAAGTGAGTTCCAGATAATGATTGGTAACCTAGTGGGAAGTACAGACCACCATACAGATGTGACTCAGGTGTTGTGGTAAACATTGAAGAAGTAGGAACAATAGATGTTGTCACAGCTGTAACATATGATAACAGTCTGGGATGTTGTTTTAGCCATAGTCAAATGACCCAATAAATGTCCTAATGAATCTACGGGAGTTTGAAAGTAAACAGGATCAATAGGAGCAGTATAAGTTAACCGAAGAAAAGAAGGATAAAGATAAAGCCCTGGTCCAAAACGAGTTGGAGTTCTAGGTGAAGTTTCTTCTTCAAATTCCTCTTCAATAGCAACCAAACCAGGTGGAAGGATTTTACCATCAGGTCCATAATAAATTTCTGGTATTTGACTGTGGTAAAGGAGAAGTCTCAATAGTTACAAATGTCTGAGGATAAACTGGTCGATCGTCTTCCGATACGGGGACAACTTCTGGTTGTTCAACTTCGGTATCCAAGTGCTCTGGTAAAATAACAACAGGTTCAAGATGAATTTCTTGAACAACTTCTGGTTCAGGATCAACTTCTTGTTGGACAACTTCAATTACTATTTCACTAAGTTCACTTTCAGTGTCCTTAGGTAATTGTAAAGGTTCCACTTCAGTAGTAGATAAACCAGTAATAGTAGGAGTAACTGGAATCATAGTACGTAGCAGTATAGATGACTCTAGTAAATCACATGAAGAACCAAAATTTTGTGATGTATTCGACTCAGTTAAACGAGACCACTTTCGCCGACTAGGTGTAGCTTCAAGCAGTAAAGGCGGTTTACTCATTGTCCTACGTGAATGACGGGGTAAAGGTTGATTTTCTTCCATGATTGCTGATTGATTTTATTATAAAAAGAAATAAACAAAAAGGGGATAACCTAAGAAAAATAATTACCAAGTAACTGTGAACTGCAATATACCACCTCGGAGGAACCAAGGACTTAACATATGTGCAGGTAATCTCCCCAAAAAAAATTTCGGTGTATCACAGTATACAAGGCGGTCAACTCGATTACCTATGGATGCATAGCAACCTAATGTAGTCCTCCCAAATATACCCAAAAGTATGTGGAGTCCCAATCCGTGTTAGCATTGTCTAATGCAAAACCGCATAGTGAGAGAATTCCCTTATACTTTTCATACTATAACACCACCCGATATACCTGAAAGTATGTGGATGAGCTACGATATACTTATGTACGTCGAATGAGATAGGAATGTATCACAGACCGTTAGCGACAGCTGCTATGTTTAACGACGCCAAAACATGTCTCTAGCCTAGACCTCTAAATGTTATGCATTAAGTTATAATGCTCCATTAGGTTAATTGAGATAAATTTTAGTTGATCTTGTTTAAAAGTTTACCTTTCAGGTTCACCACGTGATGTTTCTAAAACTCCTAGAATGCAACTAAGATGGGAAACATTCTTTTCATTTGATTTAAACAATGAAAATCGTAACTAAAAGGGATAGAGCAATCAGAATCTCTAAACAAAGAGCATAGAGAACATCTAATGAAACTTTCCCTATACGATTCCTACAAGCACACACAAACTTATAAATGCATTATGCATGTTTTTCTTTTCATTCCTTTAATGTTTAGATGATCATAAAGAAACTAAATGCACAAATGATCAATCAATTATTTTCACAAGAAACGAAGAATTTATGAGAGTTTCTTTTTCATAAAAGTAAAGACTAATCAATGTAAGATAACTTTGGGATTGATTTGACAATGATAAAGAAAACATAGAGAAACATTGAACAAATAAAGCCAAAGTGGGCATGGAAAAGAAATGCTAGTTTGGACTTTAGGGACATAGAAACATCGATCATTCAACAAACCATATGTGAAACAGTTTGGAAAAAATCAAGCAAAAAGATTGGTTTTTGGCTTAACAGTGACCAGCGTAGCCCTCAGTGGGAGACAGTGCATTGCAAAGCACTATCTCTAGGCTAAAGCTACTCTGCAGTGCATTGTGTCAAGAAAAATAGTGCGTTGATGCTAGAGAGCACTATTAGCACACAAATAAGCACACATTTTGACCAAACAAGCTTCAAAATGACTGAATATAGGTAAATAAACTCAATCAAAGTCTATTGGTGTTGCTAAGACAAGGGATAACTACCAGGAATGATGGTCGTTCCCTAGTGGGGTCGCCAATTTTTTATAAGGAATTTATACCTACAGATAAGTATATCTTTCCTAAGTGGGTAGTTACACTTAGAACAACTAGAGTAAATATATTTAACCTTTTCCTACAATAAACAGATAAGATAAAAGAACCTACTTATTATCCTTTGCTTCCTTTGATCTCCTTTGAGTTGCTCCCGTCGCTCCCACTAAAACTGAATTCACTCAATTGGTACCTGCCAACATAAACAAAGGACGACAACAATCAAAGCATATGATCTGTTTATTGTAAACAAATGGAATCGACAACATTTGAACATACATTCATCATAGATATAGACAAAATTATTGGAAAAGGAACAAACAACTTTATTGATTGATAGAAGAAGAAGTTACACCCAATGTGGTCTGATCTTGTGTCACTCATCTAGCTTAGTCCAAGCCCTCATCACACCAATAGAAACATCAATCTAGTAACATAACATTACTTCGAAAATGATTTCAGGTCTCTAAACCAACAGTATTTCTCTATAATATCCTAGATCTTTGGCTCTATGATGGGAGGCCAATTTATAGATGAATGCAAGTGGTTTTGTCATTAATATGACATTGAATGGTTTTCCATAATTGGACGATTAGTTTCCATGTTCAAAGGGATGAGAAGATAGAGGATTAGATGATCCAAGGCTATCCTAAGTCGAGCTCATCTTGATAGGATAGGAGTTGGATTCCTTATAGAAGGCTCTGGAAAGGAGGAATATAGTTAGGATCCAATGAACATTTCGAGGATTCTCACCTAGTGCAGGCTTGAGTGGCCTTAGGTACTCTACAGTATAGCCTTGAATGGGGCTACCTACTCTCCAGAGCACTTACCCCTAACTAAAGGGTGTGTTGGTGACCCAAGGAAGCACTTCAGTAGGGTTTGAAGTCAGGAAACTCTCATGGATGAAAGCACTCAGTGAGGTGGCATGTCTAGGGCATGTAGCAACTAAATTACAGTTTGATAGACCCTATTTACACTAATTTTATCATTAGGAGTGATGTGCCCAAATAGACCTGTAACGCTGTGTATTCCTAAAGGTGAGCGATTACAGCTGATTAGAGATGTAACAGCCCTGGTGAAAATTCCATGTAATAAAAGTAAATAAAGGAAAAATAAGACCATGGGTAAGGGACACGTATTCCAAGTTGAATGTTGGGAAAATATATCCTAGTGGGCATCACTAGATGTGGGTTTTGGCTAAGGAAAATTGGCAAAGGCTAAGGCTAAGGCATTAAAAGGAAAAAAACCATTTTTGGCACATTTATTTATGAAAATAAAGGAAATTAGGAGAAAAGTAAGGTGAAAGGTCACAGGTTTCATGTGAGGAGGAAATTGAAG
This sequence comes from Pinus taeda, assembly GCA_000404065.3. Taxonomy (NCBI): domain Eukaryota; kingdom Viridiplantae; phylum Streptophyta; class Pinopsida; order Pinales; family Pinaceae; genus Pinus; species Pinus taeda. The sequence continues at coordinate 26,358 of APFE031107486.1, forward strand.
GAAAATAATGGAAAATGAAGAAAATAGAGGCCTCATTGATAAAAAGGCTTCTAAGAATCAGTTGGTAGGTTTCTTAGTGTTAGACTTTCTCAGTGTTAAGCTCTTGGCCAATGAAAGTTTGGAGCTCTCTCATTATTCTCGCTCTTTCTCTCACTTTTGGTCACTTAGAGTTTTGTTGGAGCACTCTAGTTTGGAGCAAATGAAAGGGAAGGCAAGGAAAGAAAGTAAAAAGAAATCAAGGAACAAGGAAAGGAAAGCAAGATCAAGCAGCTTCAATAGGAATACTTGTAGGTAACCTTTTGCATGTGTGATTTCCTAGCCAGTTTGGACATGCATGACTTTGCATGTTGGTGTATGGTTCTCTTACTGTCGGTGGCATGGTCTTGCCGAGTTATGACAGTGGTTTTCAGCCTAGCTAGCCTTTTTCCGGATGCCATGGTAGGTTGGGATGTTTATTTCAATTTTAGAACTTTGGAATTGCCGGATGGATTTTGGAATATAGGGCGGAGGTGGTCTCAAGGTTAATTTCGAAAGGCCTAGGAATCCCTTGAACTTTTTTGGTGGGATACATGGTAAAGTCTGATGGAGTAGTCTCGCTTTAGGGCCTAGTGATCTAGATTTGATTGTGGTAAAGCTTGAGAAACAAGGAGATGGAAAATTCCTCAAGGATAGTGATGGATTCTGAATGGAATTCCAAGTTCTGTTCAGTGGTGATTGGAGCACCGGTTTTGGTGTGATTGCAGTTTGTTGAGAGTGGAGGTGGTTTAACCTTTGGATTCCCTTGGTTTTTCTTGGATTGGTTGTTCTATGAGATCCCACATTGATGCTTGGAATATGGCATGGGGGTGATTGGCTGAAAGAGAGATTTGGTTCAGCCATGTCTATGGTTGGGTGGTAAGTGGAATTATCAAACCTGGTTGGATTTTCCTATGAGTAATAAAAGATAATTTCTCTTACCTTTTCACTAATTTATATTTGGATGTAATGGTTTTCATATCTCTAATATTTATATGGATTTATGTTGGTTATAAGCATGGTTGAATGGCTAGTTTATGTCATGGTTATTTCATATATTTACTTGTAATTGTTAAATAGATGGATGTAAGACCTAATTTATGATGTAGTAATTCAATCTAAAAGGAGGTGATCCTTCTGGTTATGTTTCATAAGTTATTTTAGTAATTTATGCTCTATCTTGTATCCTAGACCTGTAGGTTGCATTGATGCCAAGTGTTTGATAGAATGTCAGCCCCTAGTTACGGATGATCAGGCCTAGTCCTGAGGGTGGTTTTTTATTGATCAACATTGTTATCGTGTTTTTAATGAATTCTGGAAGTTACAAGAAGTTCTGGGCAGAGGGTAGGATTCTAGGCTAGAAAAGTGACTTAAATCTTTGGGTCCCTGGCACAAAACTAGCACTTTTGGTTCACAATTGTTGGTAGGTAGGCCTGTGAGAGTGAATTTGGGTTTTTGGTCTCTTACTTGCCCATAACATGAGTGGAAATATGGCCTAAGAGCCACAAAATAGTAGTGGGACCCGAGGACAGGTTGTATGAGTGGTTGACTTGTTTCCTTAGGATTTTGTTGATGATGTTGGATGACTATATGTGATGTTCCTTTGATTCCACTTCCTTAAGGTGACATAGGAGGTCGAATATGATTCTAGTAGCATCTCTCCTCATGTTTACCCCTATTGGCACGGTTACTTTAGGTAGATCTGGGAGGGGGCGTTATAAATTTGTATCAGAGCATGGTTTCTCTCTCCTTGGGTGAATGTGGGGCTCATGCATGCATGACATTTGCATGTGTGTCTCTCACACTTTCATTCCATGTGCTTGTTGCATTGCATAATGATTGATCATGGTTGTAGTAAGGTTGTCATGAGGAACTTGATGTTGATTTTATGTAATGCATCGTCAGGAGTATATGACTGGTTACATGAGTATATGAAGCTTGATTACATCCTTGTATGTTGGGTTTCATGCTTGGTTATTTGATTACATGCATCAGTCTTGTAGGTTGATTACAAGAATTGATCGCTTATTCTCGACTACATGTAGTTATGCATATGTGTAGTTGATTAAGAATTGCTTATGTAGGTTGATAATTGAATGAGGCAATGTGTACAATGGAGTAATGGTTTCGGTCATGCATGTATGATCTTGGTTATAGTTATGCATGAATAATAGGTCAAACATTCCTTGTGAAGTCATGGTATACAATTTAGGTCATCAGGGTGATATTGGTATGTTATGATGCTAATGTGTTGGCTGAGATAGAGCAGGAGATGTAGAGAATCATAATGAGGTTGCAGCATTTGACTTTGGGGTAAGAGCAGATTGTCATACATGTATTGTATGTTTGGCATGTAGGTATGTAATTCAATTATTGTTATATGCATTAGGTTTATATACATTAGGGTTATGTACATGTCTTTTGATGTTATGGTTACATTCATGATAGATGCTAGTTGATTAGTGTAGTTATATGCACGTATCGGATAGTCAAGAATGATAGTAACATGTAGTTGTATGCATTGATATTATTGTTTTATAATAGATAACCTGATGATTATGTTATATGTTGTTGATGAGTATGTTATAGGTTAACTTGTTGTTGTTATATGACAGTTAGCTTGACTATTAGTTTATATGTGGTTGATGAGAATGATAGTTAGCTTGATGATTAGGGTTATAGAATTTATACCTTGATGTTATATGTATCATGCTAAATTGGATTGGCCTATGCATATGGTTATGGTTACGATATTCAGGTATGATCCGACGTATTTGTGATATGGTGTTGTACTAATCTAGATTGACTTTGCATATGTGTGAATGATAATTGTGTAGGAGTTATGGTGTGAACATGTTAGCTAGTGACTATTCTAGATATCATGATCTTATTTATGTTTGAGTCGATATGTTGTGAAGTTATATCAGGCTAACTAGATTGATTGTGCAGACAAGATAGCCTTCCCTGAGACATAGTAAGGTAAGATTTTTCTTATGTTGTATATATGGTGCTTTATTGTTCGATTATGTTGTCTAGTTGATTTATTTAACATGGTATGTTGCAATTTGGTTGAATGTTTGATGAATTTCATAATATGATTATGTGTTCAAATGATCTTGTTTTAAGATGATAGTGCTAATACATATGAGTTGAGATAGCTAACATGTAGTTAAGTATGATAGGTGATAATTGTAGCATTATGTATTATGGCTGATGGATAAGAGTTGACTATGGATTATGACATGATTGTTAGTACTGGTAAAGGTTGATTTTGAATTGATAGATATGATTGTCTTGATATGTGGAACATCTGGTTGACATGTGTGAGCAATTGCAGGAAACATGCTTGGTATTAGTGTGACAAGGTAATAGTTGATGTGTTTATCTAACTAACAGTGGGTGATGCGACAGTGCATAATAAGCCTCGATTGCAACAAGGAAAAAGGTAAAATAAAGGAATTGTCCAAGAATTTATTTGGCTAAGTTTGCAAACCCTAATTCCAAACAAATGAGTGCTTTGCATACATGGAAGTCTTCTTAACCTTGATTTTGTTGACATTATCTGGATATGTGTTATATTCGTGAACATGTACTTGATAGGTATATTAGCTAGTCCCTAGTTATAGGTGGATCTATCAAGATAATTGGAGTCCCTTAAGAGATGGAGTGGATGTGTTCAATTGCAAGGCCACAAGCTTGGCACGACAAGATAAGGTAACTGATGTATTGTTATGTTTATTTATGCACTAACATTATGTGTTTATGGAAGTATAATGCAAGGAGTTGTATGGCAAGAGAGATTTCCATGAATATTGAAGAAGGCTCAGGTTGATCTTTCCTTTGGAAGCATTGGGAACCATGGGGATTGAGTGATGGTGTTTTTTTTTAGTCTTTTGCTTTTGGTATTTTGTGATTGTTGCACTTGATTTGCGATTTTGTGTGCGTCTGGTGCATAACTATGCCACTTTGCTACAGTGTCGTATTGTTGTTATGGGTTTTCATGATCCTCTTCTTTTTTGTTTCTTGGGTTTCCTTTTATGTTTTGAATCTTGGGAATTGCTTGGGAAAGAGGAAATTTAGTGGAGCTCGGGGAGCATTGTGTGGTATCCAACAAGTAAGGTAAGACTCAGATGAAGCTTGGTGCATGAGTAAGCGCAGCAGAAGGTAGAACTATGACAATAGGTTGGACTAGTTGGGTTTGTTGTAACCTGTTTTAAATTTGATGTACATATTAAAGATATTAAGTGTTAAAAAAATAAAAAAATAAATATTCAAAAATGAAAAGAAAATTTGAAAGACTTTTTTTATTTAATTAAACTAAGTTATGATGGTTTATCAAAGTTGTTGCGTTACTAATATCTCATATTTATAAAGTTTATAGCAATAAATTCATTCGAATGGTGCGACCCTGTGGCGGCAGTCAAAGGTTAACACAGGAAGTGCCCCCGCAAAGACTTTTTCTAGGCCTGTTGAATTTCAAATGAATAGTGTAGATTCACTATGGGGGCACCACCTGAAAATTGGTCTCGTATAGAGTAGTCCCCCCACTGTGACAACAAGCGAACCAGCTCACTCAAATTTCATTCACCATGTCACATCCCTTATCCAGCTATCATCCAAAATGTCAAATCCTCCATTTAATTAAGTCATTTCCCACAATGGAATTTAATGCCATTTTTCCCTCCTATGATTTTTTTCATTTCGCTATAAAAACCTCTTCTTGGCTTTTTCTCAGTACATTGTCTTATTGTTCACTGCCAAGAAAATCAAAGTCCAACTCACATCCGAGTCAGCCTCATCACCAGTACCAAGTATTTAACCATAATCAACCGTTTATCTCTTAAAAATTGCCAAGAAAAATGTTTTAGCTATTTCATCCTTGCACATTCCTCTCATGGATACTGAAAGAGACATTTTTTATGCTTCTTTCCCTGTCAACCATCATGAATTTTACCAACATGTCCAATTAAACCAGTCCAATTCCCCAATTTATGCTGCAATGATAAAATATGGTGTGTTGGTAGCCATTTTCCTCAAACATACTTGTTTCTTGAGTTTATTCATTGGCTAGTTTCAATAATGTATCTTGAGAGGTTTTTTGTGATAAATAGGATGTGAGAAATTTTTTTTGGTGTCTTCCCTTCTGATTCAATAAGAATTGTGGTATCCTTCAACAGATTCTTACTTCTATTTCTCTAAAGAATCATTAACTAATTATTTTGAATAATTATTTGAACCAGAGTCTGTTGTAATTCACTTGTATCTAATGACTAATGGAAAACAATTCCACTCACTTTCCCTTGTATATTTTTGTTGAATATGTAAGACTAGTTCTTCAGGTATTAGCCAGAATTTTAGGGAAAGAGGACATTATAGTTGTTGACAGAGCAGCCTTAGGAATGTTTGTTGTAATGATGAAGTATGGGGTTGTATTAGATATTCCAACTTATTGGGAAAATGAAATAAATGTCCAGTTCATGAATTTCACTCTTATAGGTTGTTTTAGGTTTCCTTCACTTGTAACATATTTATTCCTTTATTCGAATGTTGAAAAATTCATGCATCTAGGGTTAAATATTATGGACACCCTCAAGCATAAACAAACAGTGTTCTTATGGACTGATATAGTAAGAATTGATCCCAGAAATGAAGGCCTATCCTATTTTTCCCTCTCTTTCCCTTCTGTTATATATTCAATCATTAATAGTTCACCTCCCTAATGCCAAATCTTTCCTTCATGTGAGTAAAGATGTCAAAGTTGGAGACTGGTTTTATTTGAATCTAGGATCATGTTGAAATAAGGTTATATGGAGCTGAGGATGAACCCTACAGGTTACCAACTTTTGTTCCCATGAGGATGTTTTCTCTTGAATTCATTAGACAGAGCCCGAATGTGCATCAAGCACATTTTGTACCTGCAATGAAGGGGATCCCTTTTAGGTTGCCTAGGACTGTTATACCATTCATTGTTAATACTAGGCAAGCAGTAGATGAATCCCATATATTGTTAGAAGGAATGAATTTGTTACTAGAAGTGAAATGGGCTTATGATCCATATCATATCATTTCAAATAGGAGGATAGAAAATGGATATGCTCCTTTTGTGCATGAATCAAAACCAAAAATTGAAAAACTAGCAAATGGAGGGAAATCATCTCCTTTGGGGAGTATAGAGATTGAGACACCTCTTGCTACAGAAAAGAACCATGAAGAGAGGCAGGATAGAGCTAGTTGATTTAGAAGAAGAGGAGGACAGAGCAGCAGAAAGGGAAAATATGTCTGAAGAGGCTAGTGCATCAATAGCTCCTAGTATACAATTACAGTTGGGGGAAAATTTTTGTACTCCTCTAGTTTTAGGGGAATCTTCGGAAGATTCAGTTTCTATGATCAAACAGATGGTTTTGTAGGTGGAGGAGAGAAATAAGAAAATTAGAGAAAACATGGAATCCCAATTAGAAGCCCAAGTATCTTCGGAACATCATACAAGGTTGTTATCAGCTATGGATTTAGAGAAAAGTCAGCTAAAATTTTCTCTTTCTCATCCATTATCATTGTCAGTAACATCTGTGGCATGGTTCAAGATTTTCAATTTGACAGTGGATGCAAAGAGAATTCCATTGTCTGATAAAATTAATCTACATATAAAATCTGGGAAAATAATTTTTCATGATTTGTATAAATCTACTTCAGCTACTTCCAAAGATGAAAATATGTTGGAGAAAGTGGTAAACCAGCTGAATTTGGAGAAATAAAACTCCATAGCTCTTAATACGCAAAATGAAGAATTGAAGAAGATAATTGTAAAAATTGGTGTAAATCCAAAGGATAAGTCTGTAGTTCAGAATTTGTTGCAGAGTGTTGATATAGAGATTCAAACATTGAAGAAAAATTTGAAGTTTCCTTTAGTAGAATAACCTATGGCTTTAAAGGTAGCAGGAGTTGAGAAAGAAAAAGAATTACTAGTCCACAAACTTTTAAAAAGGGATGAGGATAGTGAAGTTGAAGGAGGTGAATCTTTCTTTACAACAAAATATTGATTCACATGTATGCACAATTATGGTTGCAACAGATTCAGAAGATCCTACTGAGAAGCTGACTCAGTTTGGGATTGAGTTGCACATTTCTGAGAATGAGTTGAAGAAGAAGAAGACATATTTATAAAATGTTGTGAAAATAATTAAAGCAACTGAGAAAGAGTTGTTTATGAACAAGTAGACTGCAAAAAATACAGAATGGACTTCTAGGCTACTCAGCAAGAAATCAAAGAACTGAAAAAAATAAATAAATAAATAAATAAAAAGTGAAAGGAAATATGTCCCTGGTACAAGCAAGAGAAATCATGTGGAATGATATAATCAATACTGTAAAAAGTGTCTGGCAGTTCCTAACTATTATTGAAGAGGAAAAGATCATTGTCAAAGACTTAGAAGAAGTCATCCTCAGTAATAAGCAGAAGTTACATAATAGAGCCTAGTTTTATAAGAAGTTAATTGACTTCTTAAACTCAAAGTCTATATAGGAGATGAAAGAGTTTGGGATAGAAGACATAACGAAGCAGGTAATGGGGATAAATAGGATGATATTAAAGAATGCCAACAAGAAAGAAGTAAAGAAGAAATTGATGGAGATCAAAGAAGCAGTGATGAGTTTTGATATTAATTTTGATAAAAGAATAAGGGTTGGTTTTCAATCCTATTGGGATTAGTAAAATAATTTTTTATCATGCGAGTTATATGAAACATTACTGGTAGAAGAAAAAAGTAAAATTAACTCTACACATTAAAAGAATGTTGTCTTAAAGGGGGCTACAATTGTAAACTATCTTCATAAAGATTTTCAACTTGTTTGGATGATGAAGACTTTGTTTATCAAGAAGCCTACATACATCAGAATCATAGACTTCAGGATAGCATATGTTAAGTTTATAAATTCTCCAAGCACAAGTACAAATATCTGGAGGAAGACCAGGGAATGGATGTCACCACAAGTTGCTGCCATAGAAGCAGAACCCTCTACTACTCCATAATCTCAGATTGTTTGAGATGAAATGTTCACTTTAGAAGTTGTTTATTTTCAAGTCATGTAATTTTATATTTCAATGTAATGTTGAATAGTTAGGTAGTTAGGAGGTTGACAGTTTTGATAACTATTTTTTGAAAAGTTTGTATAAATGTATCTCAAGAAGATGAAAAGAGGTTCCAATTTTTTGCAATACCTCAGGGAGTACCACCTTGTACTTTGATCTTCATTTTAATGATAAATAAATATTTTAGTGATTCCCGAAATTGTTGGGTATGATTCGTTTTCCCTGTGTCATATTAAGTATGTATTTCTTCATTGAAAGAATTGGAGCAATACATTCTTTATTTAGAGTTAATGGTTATAATTCTTTGTAAATTTAGAGGTTAAAAAGATCCTTAAAAACAATGTTCTTCTTTAAAGGTTTCATTTCTAATCAAACACATTTTCCTCTAAGTTTATGATAAAATATTCTGCAAAGACAACGTTTTATTATGTAGCTTTCACCAACACTTCTCACAAATTTCAATCCATTTGTATCCAACAGTTAAAGGAAATTCAAAGTTGTATTTCATGTATTGAAGGTTAGTTGCAAAATGATGAGACAAATAAATAATAAATTTGTAAATTTTAATGAATGTCTTGGGCACTAATTTCTACTCAGCCAGGAATTGTCTCCCAAGATATAATAGGGTCCACTATGGTAAATGGACGATGACAGGACAAAAATGAGAAAGGTAACTATAAAAGGTAAAGTAAATGGATCTGAGGTGTCAGATGCCTTGGCTATGTTGGGAATGATTGTTCTCAATGTTATGCATGCTAGTAAAAATAAAGGAAGGTCTCTTAACCTAGACCTTGTGTTATCTGGTAATTATGTCATGATCATGATTATGTTGATGTTTATATATGTATGCATGTATGTATGTATGTCGTTGTCTGAAAGGATGATGATTTGTTTTATCCTAATGATTATATATGTATGTATGTATGTATGTATGTTTTCACTATCTTACAGGGCTCTCAGGGATTTTTCTTGTGGAGGAATGATTTCTTATGCAGGTGAATGACATGAAGAGATTCCCGGTTCATGGGAAATCGAGTGGGAAGATTAGGAACGACAAATACACAAGGTCAGTATCATGTGGATATGAATTGGTATTGTATACTTGTATTATGCCTATGTTTATGACAGTTAATGTGGAAGGATACATCAGCGAAATGAAAGAAGTGTGGTCTAAGATATGCTAGGACAAGCATAGATAAGACATTGGGAACATGGTTTCTTGGTAGAGACAGTGTGCCTTTGGATGTGAGTTACTATTGTTGTAAATATGTTGTATATTTTGTACATGTTGCATCTGTGATATTGTGTGAATGTGGTGTTGTGTATACATAGCATGTGTACATGTTTTTGTTGCAATGTTATGTACAGGATGGTACAAATAGCGTTGTGTGAATATTTCATATGGTGTTGTGCACATGATTGGATATGCAGTGTTGTGTATAGAAAATGTTATGTACATGTTGGATATGCAATGCTATGTACATATGGTGTTCTATGCATGTTGTACATATGGTGTTGTGTGCATGATTGTACAAGTGGTGTTGTGTGCATGTGGTGTTGTGTACATATTGTACAAGTGTCATTGTGTGCAGGTGGTGTTGTGTACATGTCATGCATGTGAAACTGTGTACATATGGTGATGCATACATGCCATGTGTGTGGTACTGTGTACATGTGGTATTGTGTACATGTTGTGCAGGTGGTGCCATGTACATGTGATGTTGTGCACACATTCTGCAATTTGTTGCAACGTACAGGTGGTACTGTGTACATGTGGTACATATGGCCCCGGTGTAGATGCATGCATTGCATGGTGTTGTATGACGTGTGTATATGTATGTGTGTGATGCACACTGCGTGTATGTGCACATGGTTGAGGAGAAGGCACTAGGTGCTTGTTTGGTGTGGCAATCGATCTGGAGTGCATATGGAATAAAGACAAAAGTAGAAGCTAAGGGTTGATGAATGGATAAGTATCAGTATTCTATTTCAGTTTTATCATGCATGTGATTTATGATTATGGTATATGATGATTATATGTGATCTATGATTCTAGTTATGATGGTTACATGTGATTTGTGATTTGATGGTTATGTTGTGAGTGAACCTCGCGTGATATTTTTATACATGACGTTTTGATCAAAAAGTTAGTTTGACTTGTTGTGATAGGAAGTGAACATAATTGCAAGTGTACCTTATTGATGAGCTATCAATGATGTATGAATTGAGGTTATTTCAATTTACTTGAATCTATTGGAAATTATGTGCTTGGAAAAGGAATGCATGAACATTCTCAGTTGGGTGGTTGAAATCGACTACAAGAATTAGCAGCAATAGCAAAAAAAATTGGAACATGTAGTAGTATGTTGGTAAAACACTTCAACAGCAGGGCCATTGTGGGACACTGATACCCAATAGTGTCCATTGATTTCCATGAACATGGTATGACCGGTATGATGGTTTTGAGGTAGGTATATTCCTTGGTTTTGTATCTTCGAATGAAAGGAAGCCTTGTCAAGGGATGGATTTCCCAGGTTAGGGTATTCTGGGGAACTTGGAAGGTGAGAGACTACACGGAAGGGGGTGACCAAATTTCCTAAGGGACTACATAGAAGAGAAAGGAAGGTCGCAGATATATATTTTTTAGTCATGATCATTGCCAGATGGAATCAGATGCACATTGGAAGTGCACCTTGGAACAATGAGCCGATAATTGTTCACTGAGAGGACAAGTGGTGCAGGATTGTAGCGCTGGACATTGGATGCAGCTTTGATTGTGGTAGTGGATTTTGGACTTTATGGGAAGGAGGTGAATCCATGTATTACTTTAAGGGTAGAGGTGTGATCCTCTGGATTACCTTGTTGATTGATACAGGCGTCGTATCCTTTTATATTTTGGTTTAGCAAATGTGCATATGTGTATATGTGGTTATTGTAAATATTGTAATGAGTTGTGTTATAAAGCTCTCGTAAGCGATATGGTTATTATCTTGTCATGTTGTCATGATGTTTTACTTTTGAGCAGGTCTTTCATTATAAATATTGCAACGAGCTAATTTATAAAGCTCCATGGGCAGTATGTTTGCTTTTCAGCAGTCTTGGTGAGGTCTTGGTGTGGTTTAAAAATAAGGATAGTGTTCCCCAAGGGGGAGGGTTCAGTAACATACTTGGTGAAAATTCCATGTAATAAAAGTAAATAAAGGAAAAATAAGTTCACAGGTAAGGGTCATGTGTTCCAAGATTAATGTTGGGCAGAGATATCCTGGTGGGCATCAATGGATGTGGGTTTTGGCCAAGGAAAATTGGAAAAGGCATTAAAAGGAAAAAATGAATTTTTGGCACATTTATTTATGAAAATAAAGGAAATTAGGAGAAAAGTAAGGTGAGAGGTCACAGGTTGCATGTGAGGAGGAAATTGAAGGAAAATAATGGAAAATGAAGAAAATAGAGGCCTCATTGATAAAAAGGCTTTTGAGAATTAGTTGGTAGGTTGCTCAGTGTTAGGCTTGCTCAGTGCTAAGCTCTTGGCCAGTGAAAGTTTGGAGCTCTCTCATTATTCTCTCTCTCTCTCTCTCTCTCTCTCTCTCTTGGCCACTCAAATTTTTCTTGGAGCACTATAGTTTGGAGCAAAGGAACGGGAAGGCAAGGAAAGGAAAGGAAAATCAAGCAAGGAACAAGGAAAGGAAAGCAAGATCAAGCAACTTCAACAGGAATACTTGCTGGTAACCTTTTGCATGTGTGATTTTCTAGCTAGTTTGGACATGCATGGCTTTGCATGTTGGTGTATTGTTCTCTTGTTGTTAGTGGCATGGCCTTGCCGGGTTATGACAGTGGTTTTCAACCTAGCCTAGCCTTTTTTTGGATGTCATGGTATGTTGGTATGTTTGTTTCAGTTTTAATACTTTGGAATTGCTGGATGGATTTCAGAATCCACGGCAGAGGTGGTCTCAAGGTTCATTCTGAAAGGCCTAGGAATCCCTTAATTGGTTTTGGCGAGATACACAGTAAAGCCTGAGGGAGGAGTATCGATTTAGGGCCTAGTGATTTGAGTTTGGATTACGTTATATCTTGAGAGACAAGGAGATGGAAAATTCCTCAATGATTGTGATGGATTTCAGATGGCATTCCAAGTTCTTTTCGATGGTTATCAAAGCATCGTTTTTGGTGTGATCATGATTTGGTGAGGGTGGAGGTGGTTTAACCTCTAGATTCCGTTGGTTTTTCTATGAGATCCCACACACATGCTTGGAATATGGCACGGGGTGACTGGCGAAAGAGAGATTTGGTTCAGCCATGTCCATGGCCAAGTGGTACGTGGAGGTCCCGAACCTCGTCAAATTTGCCTATGACTAATAAAAGCTAAGTTCTCTTACTTTTGCACTAATTTATATGTGTATTTAATGGTTTTCATACCTCTTATATTTATATGGTTTTATGTTGGTTATAAGCATGGTTTAATGACTAGTTTATGTCATGGTTATTTCATATATTTACTTGTAATTGTTAAATGGATGGATGCAAGACCTAATTGATGATGTAGTAGTTCAATGGAGAAGGAAGTGATCCTTCTGGTTATGTTTCATGAATTATTTCAATCATTTATGCTTTGTCTTGTATCCTAGACCTGTAGGTTACATTGATGCCAAGTGTTTAATAGAATGTCAGTCCCAGTTGGGTATGCATAGGCCTAGTCCTTAGGTTGATGTTTTATTATCATGTTTTTAATGAATTATGGAAGTTACAACAAGTTAGGGGTAGAGGTCGGGATTCTAGGCTAGAAAAGTGGGTTAAATCTCGGGGTCGCTAGCACAGAACTAGCACTTTTGGTTCGCAGTCGCTAGCATGCAAGCCTATGAGAGAGAATTTTGGTTTCTGGTCGCACCCTTGCCCATAGCATGAGAGAGACTATGGCTTAAGAGCTTTAGAATAGTAGTGGGACCCAGGGACAAGTTGTCTAAGTGGTTGACTTGTCTCATGAGCGTTCTGTTGATGATGCTGGATGACTATATGTGATGTTCCTTCAATTCCACTTCCTTAAGGTGACATAGAAGGTTGAATCTGATTGTAGTAGCATCTCTCTTCATGTTTACCCCTATTTCCATGGTTACTTTGGGTAGACCTGGGAGGGGGTGATAAAAGAGAGGCTCACACCTCCAAGTTTGTTAGGATATTCTGACACATAGGAAATAGTTAAGTATAACTTGGTATAGTATAGAGTTACGTAAAGTGTGTTTCTCTACTATGTGCTTTTCTAATTGACAATCCGACAGTCATGATATGTTCTGGACATGAAGTGATCTGATATTTCATTCTCTCCTCGGTATTATTGACACTTGATCTATGGCTTAACACCCGATTGGTCCATGATCTCTATTTAAAGAGCATGGAGGGTCATTTGTAGTGTGACCATTCATGAGAGAAGCTTATGTACATTTTCTTTCTTTTATTAATAAATTTTTGAAGTGGCCGTGTTGGCTCAGGTTGTAGATTGTTTCCCTCTTTGAGGGTTTTAACCACATCAAGAATACTGGGGTATTGATCTATGATCTATTTGTGAGTAGTGTCCTTTGGTGTTCTATCTAAGGAACTTACCCTATAAATTCCTACATGGTATCGGAGCTATTTGAGGGCCGCATCTGTTGGTGATCCAAATCCGAAGCTGGTACAATTGCATCCAACTGTCGTTTCCTAGATCTACTATTTCTTACTACTTTTAGGCAAAGAGGACTACTCTATTGTGTTAGGAGTATCTGTTCCAGTGAGGAACCCCTTTCATTTCATGCGAAAAGGTTTCCAGTAGCCCTAGCTACGTCATTTTTAAGATCTGAAGGTATACAATCTTGTTTGCAATTTTAGTTATTCATCTCTCTATTTATTTCAGTTTATTTAGCTCTCTGTTTTTATACCAAATCTATACCTTTCATTTCTGTGTATTCTCTTTTCCTCATGACTCTGTGCAATCTAGGCAAATCAGAAATAGAAAAGAAGTATTTTTTTCATGCGTATGCTCTTTTCTGCTGCACCTTAGTGTGATATCAGAAAATCAGAATCATTGAGGAAAATATTTAGTTTCCAGCGAAAGCTAACTTCAAGCCATAAGGTTTGGTTTGTTTTTTGCATGTTTGTGTTGGGTTGTGTGGTTTTTTGTTTTGTAAGAAAAAAGAGTTTTTTGAAGTAAGCACGCACCCCAAAGATTTAGTGACTAAAAAACAAAAATAAAAAATAAAAAAAGCCCCTTCCTCTTTTCTAAAAATTACTAACCTTTTAAACTAGCTCACTTGGTCCAAAGTTACTTTATGAGAATAGAGGTCTTGGGTTCAAGTTTTTCTTTTTGTTGAGTTACTTTTTCAAAAATCACATGTCACTTATGTTTTAAAGTTACTTTATGTAAAAGTGTTCTCGCCCATTATAAAAAGTGAGTCACTTATAATTCTAAAGTCTCTTTATCTTTTATTTAAGTTACAATTTAGTGAGTAGCTCATAAAGTACCATTGTAATAGTGACTTTCACTTATTTATAAAATTGGGACACATAAATTGTTTTTTTTAAGTGAGCTAATTAGATTAAGTTTGGAAAGGGGTGGTAGGGGGGAGAGGGGGTGTTTGTTGGGATTTTTTTTAAATATAACATTATCATTCACTTCCACACATTCACACACTTCGTCGGCATCTTCAACAACTTTTCTTGAAAACCCATAACTTCTTCATCTAGAAGTCGTTTTTTTTAATCGGCCTAATTTTTGGAGATCTTTCCATTGGAACACTTAGTTTCAACATCTACAACTTTACTTTCTATTAAAATGGAAATTTCATGCCAAGTTATTCTTTATAGCACTAACTATTTCCAATGGTGGTCCTACATTACGAATTTACTTAGAAGTAAATGTCTTTACAGAGTAGCCTCAGGCCAAGAAACTAAACCTAAAGATGAAGATAAGGTAGCCAAATGGGAAAATAGGCAAGATCAAGCACGTGGGTAGATCAGGATGTCTATTTCTCCAAACCTTAGATTCCATATCACAGAACTTGATACCCCTAATGAAGCAATGAAACAGCTCACTAAAGTTTTTGGAATTAAAAATGAAATTAGAGCCCATCAACTCAAAAATAAATTGCTTACGTTGGACCCCAATAATTTTTCTTCCATTGAATATTTTTTGTCTAAGTTCAAGATCCTTAGACTTCTCTTGGAAGGTGTTAAGGTTAAGAAAGAAGATAGTAGCCTTATCTATTCCATTCTTACTAAGTTGGGACCAGCCTACTCTGTGTTTGTTTCCACCTTCAATTCTATAAGAGAAGCCTTTATTTCTCAAGGACAAGACTACAAGTCCCCTTTTTTGTATGCCTTTTGTGATTCTTTAATAAAAGAACAAGAAAAACTCTTATATCTTGGTCTTCTTAATCTTGGAAACTCTTATAAGAAAGGCTTAGCTGCCTAGCAACAACTGAATTCAAAGAAACCTAAGAAACAGAATCCTAAAAAGAATGGTTCTAAACCAAACAAGGGTCATAAGCAATTTCAATCTCAAAATGAAAAACCATTTCAACAAAATGATAAGGAAAATAAAAACAAAGGGAAGAAAACTGATAGACATTGCAACTTTTGTAATCGAGATGACCACTTAGAATCCAAATGTTTTAAGAAGATGGAAGCCTTGGAAGCAGCAATGAAGAAGCATAACATCCATTTGGAGAACTCTTCAACTTCAAATTCATCTTCAAGAATAGCACTTTCTTCATGTGGTTGTCAAGCATTTGGTATAGTTATGCACTAAATGTATCTTCTTCTTCTCATTCTAATGAGTGTATCATTGGTTCTAGAGCTTCTTATCACATGGCCAAAAACAAAGCCATGTTTTCTTCTTTAAATGATTGTAACACCAAAAATATATATGTTGGTGATGATAGATCTCATAGTGTTGTAGGGACTGAAATTATTCATCTAGACAATGGTCAATTTAATGATGTACTATGTGTTCCAACCTTATCCTACAATCTTTATCTATATATCAGATAACTCATTCAAGTGAAGGTAAAACCGTTGAATTTTCACCTCATGATGTTGTAATTAAGGACCTAAGAGATCTTAGACAGATTTTAGCTACTAGCATTGTTGATGATTCTACAAGGTTGTATAAGTTTAACAACTTTGGGTCATCAACTCTTCCCTCGGTATTTGTTGCTCATAATGATGAAGTGAGCAAACTTTGGCATGAGCGATTTGGTCACTTAAACTATCGCTCCCTTCAAAATCTATGTAAAGGAAATCTGGTGACAGGTCTTCCTATGGTATCTTGCGGAGATGGGTTTGTTCCGGATGTGTACTCAGAAAACATCATCGAGATAGTTTTGAAAAACGTTCCTCTTGGCATGCCTTGGGCCCTTTATAGCTTGCGCATAGTGATTTATGTGGTCCACTTCCAGTTGTTTCATTCTCTAGTTACAAGTATTTCTTAACTTTCATTGATGGTTTCTCTAGATGCACTTGGGTATACTTCTTAAAACTCAAGAGTGAAGTCTTTAACATGTTCTTGGCCTTTAAGGCCTTTATTGAGAAACAATCTGGACATCAAATTCTTAAGCTAATATCTGATAATGGCGGATAATATGTTAACAACAAATTCATCAACTTTTGCACTAAGCATGGAATTAAAATGCAACATACTGTTCCATATACTCCACAACAAAATGGTGTAGCTAAAAGGAAGAATCACACCTTAAAGGAAATGGCTAATTGTATGCTTCAATCTAAAGGACTTGGTCTTAATTTTTGGGTAGAAGTAGTTAACTATGCAAATTACATGGTGAATCGCACTCCTACTAAGGTTTTAAATAATATCACTCCAGAAGAAGCATGGAGCTCAATTAAACCAGATGTAAGTCACTTTCGTGTTTTTGGAAGTGAAGCATGGGCCCATATTCCAGATGAAAAACATAAAGCTTTAGAACTAAGAGTGAAAAAAGTATTTTTGTTGGATATTCTGAAGATGTCAAAGGATATAGACTTATTCCACTTAAGTCCAAAAATGTTATCATTAGAAGAGATGTAAAGTTTGCTGAAAATATATCGGCCTCTAAGCCCAGTTCAACAAATGTGCCACCTCTCTTTATCCCTTCTACTTCTGAAAATATTTCTTCTTCAGATAATGACAGCAAGGATGACAATCCTCCTCCACCTTCTTAGGATCCTCCTTCAGCTCCTCAGCTTCCAAAATGGGTCTCTGCTACTTGAGATGCAGCAGATGCTCTTGTAGGTGATCCTACAGATCAGCGACGTACACGTTCTCAGTTTGATAGAGCCTCTTCTTTACTGGCTCAAGCTTCACCAAATTATGATCCTAAAACCTTTGTAGAAGCTTCAGGCCATCCAGATTGGGACGCAGCTATGAATGAAGAATATCTTTCATTATTGGCAAATGATACATGGGAGCTCGCTCCTCTTCCAAAGGGACGAAGACTTATTAGATGCAAATGGGTTTATCGAAGCAAGTTTGGACATGGAAAAGTCAATAGACATAAAGCTCGTCTTGTTGCTAAGGGTTTTTCACAAGTTGAAGGCATTGACTATACTGAAATATTCTCCCCTGTTTCCAAAATGAAGTATATCCGCCTTGTTCTTTCCCTTGCTGCCTCTTTCAAATGGGAATTCCATCATATGGATGTTAAATCTGCCTTCTTGCATGGGGACTTGCATGAAGAAATCTATATGGAACAACCTCCTGGCTATATACAAACAGACTCCAGCCTTGTATGTCTGCTTAAGAAATCCCTTTATGGTCTCAAGCAAGCCCCGTGGGCTTGGTATGCCAAAATGGATAGCTTTCTTTTAGATATTGGCTTTTCTAGGTGTCATTCTGACAATATTGTCTACACCAAGAAAGTGGTTAAGTCTCTTATCATTCTTTTTCTTTATGTTGATGATCTTATCCTTACTGGTAGTGATCCCAACCTTATAAACCATGTGAAGTCTAGCCTTAAAAAGAAGTTTAAAATGACAGACTTAGGACACTTGCATTATTTTCTTGGTCTTCAAGTCTTGCAAACCAAGGAAACTATTTCCCTTTCCCAATCTAAGTATGCATGTGATCTTCTACGCCATTTTCACATGGAAGACTGTAAGCCAGCCCATTCTCCCTTTCATTCTGGAGACAAACTTTTAGTCACTTATACTTCCCCTGAAGTTGATGCTACCTTATATCGTCAGCTTTTAGGAAAACTTTTGTATCTGACCCATACTTGTCTTGACCTTTTCTTTGTTGTTGGCCTTATTTCTCAGTTTATGAAAAACTCACATGAAATTCATTGGAAATAAGCTAAAAGAATACTTTTTTATGTTTAAGGTACAATTTAGTTTGGGATTCATTATAGTGCAGAAGCATCTCCTCAATTGGTTGGTTTCACTGATTCTGATTGGGTTGGTGACCCTGATGATCGGAAGTCTACTGCAGGTTATGTCTACACTCTTGGTTCTGGACCTATTACATGGGCTTGCAAGAAAAAAAGTACCATTTATCTTTCTTCAGTAGAAGCAGAGTATCGTGACACTGTAGAAGCTAATAAGGAAGCCTTGTGGCTTCGTCAGATCCTTTCAGCATTTGTCTTTCAGCAGCAACATCCGACTACACTTTGGTGTGATAATCAAAGTATCATTCAACTATGCAAATCTCTAGTCCAACATCATTACAGAAAACACATTGAACTACACATGCACTTCATCAGAAAGCTCATTCATGGCCATTTTCTTGAAGTGCAATATTGTTCAACAAATGATCAAGTTGCAGACATCTTTACAAAGGCTCTCACAAAGGCAAATTTTACTAAACTTGATTTTATGGTTGGAGTTCAGGAAGTTGTCACTAAGGGGGGATAGGCTCTAATGCCTCCTTCCTTCTCCTATTGTGTCACATTTGTACATCCTTCAATCCTATCCCAAGTTATTCTTAAGGGGGGATGTTAGGATATTCTGACACATAGGAAATAGTTAAGTATAACTTGGTCTAGTATAAAGTTAGGTAAAGTGTGTTTCTTTACTATGTGCTTTTGTAACTTACAATCTGATAGTCATGATATGTTATAGACATGAAGTGATCTGACAGTGCATTCTCTCCTTAGTATTACTGACACTTGATCTATGGCTTAGCATCTGATTGGTCCATGATCTCTATTTAAAGAGCATGGAGGGTCATTTGTAGTGTGATCGTTCATGAGAAAAGCTTATGTAAATTTTCTTTCTTTTATTAATAAGTTCCATGAAGTGGCCGCATTGGCTCAGGCCATGGATTGTTTCCCTCTTTGAGGGTTTTAACCACGTTAAGAATATTGGTGTATTGATCTGTGATTTGTTTGTGATCCGTGTCCTTTGGTGTAGGGAAGACTATGACTAACTTGCATAGATATGTGAATTGGCCCAAGATGCAAGAGCAAGTAGTTAGGTTCATAAGAGGATGCATGCTTTGTTGTACCATCAAGCCTAGCAACAGGAAACAACGTCTATATCATCCCTTACATGTACCTACTCGTCCTTGGGAAAGCATTTCCATGGAATTTGTGGGAGGTTTACCGACAATCAGGTAGGGACGTGACTCCTTGTTTGTGGAAATTGACAGATTCATTAAGATGTGTGTTTTGATGCCTTGTAAAAAGACCATCAATGAGAAAGAAGTAGCAAACGTGTTCTTTGGACAGGGTTGGGTGCACTTTGGGATACCAAGGAGCATCGTCTCAAACAAGGATACAAGATTTCTCAGTGCATTTTGGACTACATTATGGGAGAAGATGGATGCGAAGTTGAAGAAATCTACAACATTCCATCTAGCCTGGATAGATGGGCAGACAAAAGGAGTCAACAAGACTTTGATGCAACTTCTAAGGGAATACAACCAGAAGCATCCAAAGACCTAAGATGAAAATCTGGTTTATATACAACATTCTTACAACAGAGAAATCCACACTTCTACAGGAAATTCCCCATTTGAATTGTTTTGGATATCTGTCGCCTTCACCATTAGACATTGCATATGGGAATCAAGGAGCAGTGAGGGAATATCTTACAAGAGATGCTTTGAAGACTAAAAAAATTATAGAGAAGATCAAGAAGATCCACCTACAAGTACAAGAAACACTACAAAAGTCGTAGGAGAAGTATAATGCCAAGCATGATCAACACAGAACAAAGAAATCATTCAAGGTGGGAGATATAGTATGGTTACAGTTGAACAAGGAGAGGTCGCAAGGGCTTGCTAAGAAAATCAAGACTTTGAGGTATGGTCCTTTTGAGATACTAGAAAAGGTGGTTGATCATTCTTATCGACTCAGTTTACTACCATATATGTGAATTTACTCATTTATGAATGTGGAGAATTTGAAACTCTATGAACCTTCCATGCTAGATCAGGAGGAGGAACACAACCTACCTTCTGTGGAGGATTTGGCACCAGATGCTTAGGCAGAGTTGATAAAAGATACAATTTTTCAAAAGAGGTCCAAAACTATAAGACAGGGGCAACATGACCTTTGGAAAATTGGGTTGGAGGGACAACTTATGGGAAATCTAAATGGCACACCATAGAGAGGTGGAGGAAATATTTCCTCACCTCATTCAATAGAAGATTTTGGGACCAAAAGCCTCCCAAAATGGGGAGGTGTGATCCATATTGGATCATTATATTGTTTTTCATCCATCTCAATTCATTCAGAGTGGAAAAAGTGGAGGAATCAGCTCACATAACCGTTTTTACCGGCGAGACCCAATTTGGAAAAATGAGGTTTGAAACCTTTCGGGCGCATTTTGAGGCATCAAACAACATTTTTTGGGGGTAAAAATTTGCCGCTACAATTCAACACCTTTTCACGTTGTTTTACACAGATATTTCCAAGGACACTAGAAGTGTGTCAATCAAAGTCTGATGCAAATTTTATGCCAATCAAAAGTTGCCCTTCCTCTTTTTTATGTAAAACACTCTAGAAGAATCTATATTGTAACTCTAATTAAGAGTTAATGTAGTCAAACTTAACCACTAGTAGGCTATCAGGTTGTGTTATAACCAAACCATTAGGAGGAAGAGACATTCCATTCTTTCTAGAGAATTGTGTTCCATAGCTGAGCAAAGATAGCCAAGAGAGATAGTAGGTAGAGCACACAGAGAGGATTTGTGCATTGTTGCAGCCCATGGGCCACAGACATTACTTCTTTGTACATGCGGTCTTATTTTGCAGACAGAGAAAGAGAGCGAAGCGACCTCACCTTCTAACTGGGTTTTCTCCCAAAAAGGTTTCCCATAGCATATTTTGTGTCTTATGTGTGTGAGCTTATTTTTGTCGTTCTCTATTTTTCTACATAATTTCCATTTGCATGCATGCATTAATTACAGTTAAATCTACAGATCTTAAAGTTTAATAAAATTATAATAGTGTAGAATCTCATATTTTTAATATAATATTATTAGATTTGTTATGGCGAACTATCCAATGGAATATGCACGACAGTTTATGTATCAATAGGGGTTTCCCTCTCTCATTTATAAGTCTTATCATATTATCAATATAATCCAATAGCATATTAATGTTTATTAGATATGTCTTCCCCAACTATGACAGATTTTCAAGTGCAATCCACACTTGGTTGCCTAAGGGCTTTACCATTCTTCATTTTTTTTAAATATTGTATTTATGGTACTCATTTTTTGTTTAGAGTGCTTAAAAAATTGAAATAATGGATTCCATTAGAAAGAAAAAGAAAAAACATTCTAAACAAAGTTGATCAAATTCAATTTGAACAAAAAAAAAATCAATTCAACTTATTTCTAGACTCAACTCATTCAACTCAACTGTTACTGCCTTTCCTCTAATTAACTTTTCGTTAAGAAAATTACTACCATCATGGACATATTTGACATTTTACTTTGCTAGATATGAAATGAATATTTTCCTTATTCAAATGCAAGTTATAACTAATGTGACGAATATTATGATAATTTGATATAAAAATATTATTTAAATAAAAAAATAAAAAATTAATCAAAAATATTTATATTTCTTTATATTAAAACTATTTTTTTTTCCTCTTATAAAGATTTGCCAAAATGTTATTTTAAAAGTTAATCAAAAATATTTATATTTATTTATATTAGAATTACTTCCATTTTCCCTATAAACAATTGCCAAAATAAAACAACTAATTAAAGAAAAACTAAAATACCTATTTTAATAATCTCTTCAGATTTTACATTCCACTTTTTCCTTAAACTTATTTTACAATGTCAATTACATATAAACATATAACATTTTTCTCACAATACAAATCCCACATATACCCATAACATTTAACATTTTTCTAAAAAAAAAAAATTGTACACTCAATACGATTATCTTACAATGCAAATTCCGTATACATTCAGAACATTTTTCTTGAAAATAGAAAAGTCTTGTACTCTCACTTAACACCATTATCTTGCAATGCAAATCATGTTTACACCTATAACATTTTTCTTGGAAAGAGAAAAGTCATGTGCACTCACTTAGCAATGGCCTCTATGGCCTCTATGGTTATTCATTTAACAAGTAAATTGCAATTTCTCAGTGAAACTTCTCTAACATTGGAGATAGCCTTTAATATATATGCATTCTTTCAAAGGTGGTTATGTTCTTATCTATAAAATCTGAATATGGCATCCACCATGAGAGACTTCCTTTTTTATAGATACATTTTCTAAAAATTAATTTTGTTATTTTCCAAAGATGATTAACATTTAAGGAATTATAAAAGATAGATGTATATTTCAAGGCAATCTAGAAGTCTCCCTAATTGCCAATAACTTGTGTTTGGAGAATATAAAGATAACATTAGGTCAATTATTCTTATTAGACATTTCCCTTTTATAAATACATTTTCTAAAAAATAGTTTTGTTGTTTTCGAAAGATTGCTAACATTTAAGGAATTATAAAGATGGATGTATATTTCAAAAAGATCTAAAAGTCTCCTTAGTTGCCAATAACTTGTGTTTGGAGAATATACAGATAACATCAGTTCAATTATCCTCATGAGAAGCCACTTGCTTATATACTAAAAAGTATTTCCTTTCAGCATTCAAGTTTGATTTTGGCTTATGGACTTTTATAGGTAGATGTATCAAAATCATGATGTTGATGTTTTTTTTAATAAAAAATCATAATATTGATGTTTAAAAAATATATATATAATGTATTTAGATTTAATCAATTTTTCATTATTTTCGTAACACCATTTTATAGGTGAACAAGTCATTTTTGCATTCAAACGTTATCCTAAATAAAAACATTCCTGCATTCAACATTAAAACTGTCAATAGCCTAAATTCTATTTAAATAGTTAAAACACATTCCTGCACATTCCTTAAAAGACAACTAAACAATTTAGATGAAAACAACCAGAATGCTCTCCCTAAACCTCTAAAACGGATTTAAGAGCTTCATCCTCTTAAATATGCTATTTTGTGTTTTTTTGGTTCCATATAATCTTCATATCATCAGTTTGGTGAGGTCAAATGGCCCGTCGCTGTTGTCCAATTGTTGTATCATGGCTTTTAAAGAGGATAAATATCGATCTCTAACAATTCTTTTTCTTTGAAAACTCAACTAGATTGAAAAGATATACAATTATAGTTTTTGCCCTTGTCCATGGTAATCTTCTTACGAGATAGTGTTCAAAATCTATTAAAAAATACAAATCACTGTTTCAATTTGGCAGGATTCTTCATATTATATTCTATCCATGTTATTAGCTTATCCCAAGTCATCCCTGTCATGGATTACAACAGTAGATATCTCTCGAGTAATTTGTATGTGATTTTACAGGGTAGGAAAGCTGTCATTTTGCATTACTTCAACTAACTACTGAAGTACTCTGCGTGCTGCAGTGCATATCATGCCATCATGAATGTACACACAATGTCAAAATGTTAAATTTGACATTTTAAAAATTGGGTTTCATATCTTTAGAGCATTTGGTTCTCAATTAAATCCGTTTTTGATATATCTATAACCTCCATATTATACACAGGTTGAAGAGATTAAGGTGTACAGAAACAATGCTCTAAGATTATACTTCAGAGGTCCTTTATACAAGTCAAGCAAGGCGTTCTGAATTGCTAAACTTCAAGAAAAGTAAATAGGGTTCCCAATAAATAGAATTACAACCTTCAAATACATGAAGACAAGTTCACCTGTAACTGAAACCAGGAACATATACACTGAAATAAAATCAGGATTCATGCAAGAAGTTTGGCAGCAACACTAATAAACCCTGATACTTATATTACTGTAAGGATGCAATCGTTATCCCTCCGAATTATTCAAGATAAGCAATCTTAGATCACAAAAGCCTTCATATACCTAAAGCATGCTCATGGGTAAGTGCATGAAATTTAGCCCCACATCTGGCTATTCATAAATTGAATAGCTATAATATGCAACCAATTAATGAATATCTAATATACATGTATCTTTACATTAGTCTGGCAAAAGCTATACCACAATCCAGACTGTTTAATTAATTGAACACAATCAATCAATCTCTCGCTCCAAAGAAAAGGCAAAGGAATGTTTCTCATGGATAGAAACAGGCCCCAAGTTTCCATCTTGCAATAAATGTTTGAAGGCACATTGTATCAATTTGTCAGGAAGCCTCGCATTAGTTTCTTGGTAAGACATTATGCTTGATCAAAATATAACGCAGCAGGTCAGTTGGATATTTTTGTCCCACAATGACTGGGGTGAGGGCTAATGGTTTGCAATGTGCATATCCTCCGCATGGCATGAACTGCTTTGGACCATACTTCATTGGATTTGATGAACTTAACCAACATTACAACCACATCAAACTTCAAATCAGCTGCATATTATACAATTTTCTTGGATAACCTATAAACAAAACAAACTGAAAAGAGCATGCCCAGATTTATAACAAAGTTGTCAGGATGCCTGTTGCATTGTTGAAGCTACAGCACGAGCCCAAAACTTGAGTTGTTCTTTCATGGTCACTGCTTCTCCATGTTCGGAAGGCACTCTCCAGTTTAACAGTGGTGAATCTGATCTAGGAATCAGCCATGCCTCTGAAAGGTAGGGTCTGCTTACGATAGAGGTCTGTACTTTCTGGCCCCCTAACCTCTGTAATCCAGGAAGCACGTTGACAACGTGGGGGCTCAAGTCATTCATATTGAATTTAAATCCAAGGTCCATGAAACCTTGAAGCTCATCAATTTCCAGATCTGTCATGCTTTTCGTAGCTCTTCTTCGGTCTCTTCGTCTCACCCTTGAATGTGGAGCTCCCAGATCAGCTAGACTTGTGTGTTCTTGAAGTTGCTTACCAGATGGAATACTCTCCAATTTTGGCGGCCTGGGAATACGGGAGGAATGTTGTTTTGCCTGGATTCCAAAGTAACAAGTATGTATCGATCAATATTTCAGGTTTGAGAGTTCAGTCAATAAAAGGAAACTCACAATATTAGAAAATAAGAAAATTGCAATCATAGAAAAAGTAATTAACTTTACAGTAAGAAATAGTATATTGATTCTTTTTATTTTGTTGTAGTGGAATATTTCATTGGTAAAAATTATGCAATATGCAGCATTCTCAATGTATTTAATTTAGGGATTTTAGATAAGATGGTATTATCAAATCCAAAAATTCTACATCAAATTCTTTGAAGTTAATCCAAATTTCATAATAGATCATTTTTATCATATTCATGTTATAAAATTTCGTTAAGTTTCATGCTCCCATGCATTAAAAAAAGCATTTCTATTGAAATTTATATTCAATGGAAAGCCAACTCAAAGCATAGAAAATAGGGAAACGATTAACTAAAGTCTAATTTCAAATAATGTGATGGAAAAAGAAAGAAAACAGCCAGTATCAGGTCTCCAGACAGGGTGGAAAACAGTCAGTGTCAGCTTCACAGGGTCAAAAACTGTTGTTGCATAGGGTAATTAAACTGCATAATAGATCACTCAAACAATGATTTAACGAGATATTAGATCACCATGATTGAATGTTCACTCCCAAATCAGTTGTGTTGTTCAGGCCGACCCTGTTCTCAGCATGCTGACAGTTAGTTGTAGTCTACATTGTTCTATGTTTTATAGGATGCACAAATGCTAGAGGTTGAACTACAATGTGTCCAAGCCATATTGATAACCAGAGTTATGCCAGGAAAACAATTGACTTGTGAGGTGGGTTTGGTTGTTCCAAATTCTATCAAAGTGATTGTGTGACTATCAGCATAGATTCATCATAGTCCAAGATGAGATTGAGAGGAAAATAAAGTGAATGTGCAAAATATTTTAGATTATAATACACTTAATTAATGCTTTATATTATCAACTATTATTTTTATATTAGCTATCCCAGAGAGTAGACGTTCAATGAATGTGATGTTTTCCTTCCCAGGATTGGGAAGGAAAGTTCATGCAGATTACTCATAACAGGGAGATAAAGATCTAATCAGACTGAAATGTTTAAGGGTCCAAAGAAGAACCATCAGATAGTGGTGTAAACTACCCTGGAGAAAAGTTCCCGAAATCCCTGGAAATTTACAATATTCACAAGTCCACAGATTGGGAAAGGTGGCCTTCTGATGTTCTGCTTTTCTACCAAACCTATGAAAGCATCTCACTTTCCGACTCGGTTGATTTCCAGTTCACAGAAGTCTGAGGTACATGGTCTGTGGCCAATGGGAAATTAAACACCTGCTTTATCGCTATACACAGCTGGTTAACTGCATGTTCTGTTCCCTATTTAGCTCTCATATAGGGCACTTAGACAGTAAATATACTAAATAAACTCCTTTTATGAAGTTCTATGACATTCTGAGACTGTGTTTAGGATTCAGTCCCATTCCCATTTATAAAGTTCCATGACATCCTGAAAAGATAGTTCAAGATCCAGTTTCATGTGAAACGATGTGACACCAATACTTTTATCTTAATAAGCCATGACCCATATTATTCGTTTAACCCTTCTGTTACAATTATTGATTTAAACCTTCCTAGTAGGAATTGTTTAACAGAAACCACCATATTTTTGCTCCAAGAGAGTCAATTGATTCAGTGAACCCTTATCTTAAAATTTTCTTTAAAGAAGCCACCCAAATTTTGGGGCAAAAAGAATCAGCTGATGACAATTATTAGTTTGAAGATATTTTTCACAAAACCACCAAAATTTTGGCTAAAGGGAGTCAAGTCATTATAATTATTGCTTAAATTGGGAACTTGTTTACGGAAACCACCCAGATTTAACCTTTTTAACATCTTTGAAAACCATCCACCCAAATTTTCCAACCCACGTTGAGATTTCCAGGTTTAAAAACTAAACTCAAAATCTGATTTGGTAGTGATAAACTCCTACCTGTTTATTACTATCCCACATCCCCATTTTCAATTTCCATAGTAGACACGAAAACTGAAACATAAACTAACAATCCCAGTGGGTGCGGACAGTTGCAGTAAGTGATATGAAGGACGATGATTCAATAGTTTGACCTGATGCAGCCGGGGTTTGGGTTGTAAGCGCAATGCGAAAAACTGAGTGTTACAAATGAAAAGAGATTGATGTTGTGAAGTAGATGAGTGATTGAGAATACCTTCACTAAAGATAGCGTTGTTCCGGGGATTTCCTGAGCAGGATTAATGGCAGAGTCGAGGAATCTAACCCTTGTCTCACTCAAATCATACTGAGGAAGTCTATAATGAATCACCCCCACGCTACTAGAGCCCCGCCGGCCTATGGTATCACTCTGCGACCTCTGGTGCCCTTTCTTTGGAGGATTAACTTCCCCTTCCCTTACCCTTTCCCTTTCCTTTTCCCTTTTCTCCAATTCCAAGTGCCTTTCCCTGTCCTGCAATTCCAGAGGCGTTCTCTGTAGAGACGGTCTCGGCAACTCTATAACGTTCCTGCGCTTCAAATCATCGTCAATATTAGCCTCCGTTCGATTCCCCATTTCTATGTTTCTCACGAAATCCTCGCCAGCAGCAGCCAGTAGATACCCACTGGTTGATGGTGGGCTACAAAAACTGATTCCAGTGATATTGTCAAAGAACCAATTATGGTCCAGATTTTCCAAAACTCTCAGAGCGAAGTCATTTTCTCTCAGAGCAGATTCATTCTCAAATGGGGAGCTTAGGAGCTCGACAGCAGAGCGCCGGAACCCGTCAGCCTCGCCGGCCCCCGACCCGGAACAACTGGCTAATGCAGTTGAAGGAAGATCAGATCTACCTTCTATCATTCTAGTCAGACCAAATTGCAATTTGAAATTATGATCCGACAGATGGCTGTATGATGAATACTACGATCTCAAACCAGAACCAGACCCAAATTCAGTGGCTTTCTCATTCCCCGAGGGCCATCATTCCTATACTTCCAGAATAATTTTATAGATGAGGATGCCTTTCGCGCAGTCATGATTCTATCACGATGGGGAACGGTAGAAAACGAGTTTTTTGACTGTCCCTTATTCGCTCCAGACGCGGGAAGGCCACCTATTACGAAAATCACCTTTTTACTTTGACCACAATGATAACCAAATAAAACGCACGAGGATCACAGCGAATGCCACGCGTGCAACCTCTGCCGATGCCAATGGCTGCGTGAGAAACGCTGTCACGTTACCCCTGCCATGTGGAGACAGGCCTTCCATTTACTCAGATAGGCCCGGAGTGGGGTCCAGGTCACATAAAAAAATGCACCACTTAGCACAACCCAAACTTACTCCAATAGGACTTTAGTCTGGGCAAGGATAAAGGATTGGAATGGCAGTATATACATTATTTATAGTATTAATGAAAACCTATCTTCTTATGATAATATAATTTACTCAACCTTAGTTTGTGAGAGAAGGGATTCTCTTCATCCAATAGGTTTTAGTAATTAGGTTTTTAGAAATGTGTATATTCTAATTTCTTTTTATAATTAATATACATTCAATATCAATATATTAAATATTATGTAAATCAGGATATACATCTTTTGAATTCGAATGTTATACGTCTTATAATATTTAATGTATTATAAATATTTATTTCATTTTATATTTTTATAATTAAATATCTATCTATGTTTAATTAATTTATGAACATTAATTTTGCATATTTAAATATAGATTATTAAATTATATTTTTATTAATAACAAAATATATAATGTTATTAATAGTAGAATAGAATATATTTTTATAGAGCATCTTTAGTTATGTGGTAATTATGTTTTTATGATGGGAATCTTGGGTGATAGGACCAAATTTCTCTGTTTCATTCCTTATTTTTCCTTTTCACACTAATTCTATTATTTTTCCTTTTCATACTAATTCTACATTAGAGATTTATCATACGTAATGGGACAATACAAACGAGATTGAACCTCTTTACTATGTGAAATTTATCATAGGATAGATGATTAAGTCAAAGCAGTTGTAAAGGTTAAAACTTTTGTTTATAGGAAATTTATGATAGGTCTAAGGGACTACCCCAAAGTAATTATGAAGGTCAAACCAAGTAATTATGAAAGTTGAATCTCTGGTAGATATGGAATTTGTGATTAGGAAGTAACTAGCCTAAATAAATTGTAAAAGTTGAACCTCTACTTATAAGGAAGGGCAAAAAAGATAAAACATTGTTCTCAGTTAATCTAGGATTAAGAAAAATCCCTAGTAGACAAATGAGATTGAACCTTTCTATGGTGAGGAGTTTATGATAAGATAAAAGAACATACCAAAGTAATTGGAAAGGTTAAATCCTTTGTTGATGAGAATTTTTGATAAGCTAAGGAACTAGACCAAAATAATTATAAAGTGACCTTGGTAACTTTGATTAAGTTTAAAATTCTATGTTGCATCTTATCGATTTTGATTGAGAAGAAGGTATTTTTATTACATGATTAGCTTACTCTTTGGAAATAAATGAGTCACAATTCTATCAGGAAATAAAATATGTTTTTCTAATAAAAGTAATAACATTATTTATTTTTATGAGTAAAACTTACCCTAGGCACTTGCATTTTGTAGATGGTACCCTATTTACACTTGTCAATGTATCTTATACCACGCATATTTAAACTCACTAGTGCTACCTTGTAGAGAAACTCTTGCAGTTCCTTGCATTTTGTAGATGGGTACCTTATTTACACTTGTTAATGCTACTTATTGCACTTGTCTTATTTAAACTCACTAGCGCTAAATACAACATCTTACTCAATAGAGGCATCAAGTGAGGCACTCAATAAAGGTAGTCAACATAGGGAATATACCTTGAGATTTATCCATGAGGCTTGGGGGAACAAACCACTTGAGTTAGGGAGTAAGTTGTCTTGTATCAAAGGAAGCCTCTTTCTAGTAATACATTTGATAAGAATCCAACAAGAGTTTCAGGTTTGAGTAAGCTCTATTCATTGTGGAACAATGCCTTTAACATTTTTTTCCAATTCTAAATTAAATCAAATCCTCAAAAAGTGGACCAACATTCTAAAACAAGAACTCTAACCTTTTATATCATAGAAATCAAATAATCAAAGGGAAGTTTGATACAAAACTAAAGAGTAGTCTTTAAGTACGACTTTTTGAAAAAAAATTATGGTTTATTTTCCAATCTAATATGTCTAGAATCTAATAGGGATTCATTGAAATCACAAGTTTGATGAGTGGAATTTTCACAATCGAAGTGCCCCAAGGGGTTTTGAGGGTGTTGAATCCATATGTGCAATCAAAAAACCAGTTTAAACAACACAAGCCAAGATTTCACCACAATTTTTTCCGTGGGATTCTAGCCAAAAATCTGCGAGAAACTCCAAAAAGTCACACTTAAAGACTACTCCCAAGATTAAAAGACTCCCTTAAACTACCCCACAAGAGTTAAACAATAATAATATTATAATTATCTATATTCAATAATATAAATATCTTTTGGGGATGGCAGGAGGGGGAGGGATTCTCATTAATCCCGAAGGAATAATTGCGGTATGCATGGGGATGTTACACAGTGTTTTGCCACTATCCCTGTACTCCTCGTCCATGATCCTTGAGGACCTCTATAGTGAATCCGACATGCTTTCCCATCATGAAGAAACTCTCAGTATGTCCCTCTTCATGAGCAGAATAATTCCCCTTTGCATCATTTCCCAAGAATATTCTTTTTATCCCAATTTACAAGATCAGCGCTATTGACCAATTTCCTCCTCACACCGATTTGCAGAGATTATATATAGCCCTCACACAGTATGAAGCGACTGAGCCCTTTTCCAGTCGTGTCGATCCTCTTTTGGAAGGTTTTTTAAATATGGAGTTGAAGCTTCCATGTCTAGAAGCTTCATAACAGAATTCTAGGAGATGGTTCCTCTCATCATGGGAGAAGGTCTTATCTCTTGAGTTTGTTCCATCCTAATAGGGGAAAGGAGCCCAAACTGACTTCCTTGGCTCCATCTGGCCCAACCATCTACCAAACTTCTGTTAGGAAGCTTCTAGACATGGAAGCTTCGGCTCCATATTTAAAAAACCTTCCAAAAGAGGATCAACGTGACTGGAAAAGGGTTTAGTCACTCTATACAGTGCGAGGGCTAGTTTTAATCTCTGCAAAGCAATGCGAGGAGGAAATTGGGTAGTAGCGTCAATATTGTAAACTGGGATAAAAGGAAGATTTTTGGGAAATGATGCAAAGGGAATTTATTTTGCTCATGAAGAGGGACATACTGGGAGTTTCTTCATGATTGGAAAGCATGTCAGGTTCACTGTAGAGGTCCTCCAAGATCATGGATGAGGAGTACAGGGACCGTGACAAAATGTTGTGTAACAGATGCCCCCTAAAGCGTGAAGGCCAAACTAGAGTGAGAAGTGAAATGCTTTACAAGTGGAAGTGGGGAACCCGAATCTGTCCTCGGAAAACCTACAAGCAAGCATAAATACATATACATCACTGAAAACTATGAATAATGATACATGAATCATAGTATGGATGCATCCATCCTGAGAATGATCATGTAAATAGATCCAAGGCATGGGCACAGCCATCCAATAAAAAGGATCATAATGAAACCAAGGTATGGTCCCAACCATCCAAAAATGAGAAGGATCACATATAACAACTCGTGGTATGGTCACAACCATCCATCTGAAAGAGATATGTATATCAACATGGTCATGTCACATCGCCTCGCAACCTGGACTTACATAAGCTGAGCCTAGGGTCTTGCGCTCCAAATGACCCAATCAAAGTACAAATCCTAACATGTGAATGAATGTATTGAAGTCGAACATACTAGAAAATCGCTTGATTATCGGTCAATGATGTGAATCGTTAATAAGCGCGAGAGAAATCACCAATAGTGACAATGGCTCTCAAGGTATCGACAACACAGTTCACGGAATGTGAATAAAGGAACTGATGTCGAACACCTGTGAAATCACCCAATCGAAAGTCAATGATGTGAGCTTGTTGTCGAGTGCAAAGAACTTGCCATTAGGGCATGCAAACTCTAAGGTACTGGAAGGGAGTCTCTTGGCCAACTTCCTGAATGATGAGCTGAAAGTCGACAGGAAGCAACAGTGTCGAAGGAAGGCCCTGATGTATCCCCCATCATCAACACGAGGCAAAGGGATTCAAATGATTTTAGATGATACAGAGAATCAGGAATAAGTGTAATTGCAGAGGGACTAACTCTTGAACATATTGACAACACGATTCCAAAGTTTGGCAGATTTTGGATCCATAGGGTCGGTGGTCATGATGACGTGGCAGAGATAAAATGGAAGGCAGAAATGAACGACCCAACCCAGGAAGGTCAATGATGAAAAG